>JAOVYU010000037.1:16471927-16484960 GCA_025674565.1 Synodontis membranacea | reverse complement strand
ATATTTATACACTATACTCTTACACTGCACACTCTGTAGTCCCAATATTTATACACTATACTCTTACACTGCACACTATACTTTTACACTGCACAGTTTGTAGTCCCAATATTTATACACTATACTCTTACACTGTAAACTCTGTAGTCCCAATATTTATACACTATTCTCTTATACTGCACACTATACTCTTACACTGCATACTATACTCTTACACTGCACACTATACTCTTACACTGTACACTCTGTAGTCCCAATATTTATACACTATACTCTTACACTGCACATTATACTCTTACACTTCACACTCTGTAGTCCCAATATTTATACACTAAACTCTTACACTGCACACTATACTATTACACTTCACACTATACTCCTACACTGAACACTCTGTAGTCCCAATATTTATACACTATACTCTTACACTGCACACTCTGTAGTCCTGATATTTATACACTATACTCTTACACTGCACACTCTGTTGTCCCAATATTTATTTAGATACTATACTCTTACACTGCACACTCTGTAGTCCCGATATTTATACACTGTACTCTTACATTGCACACTCTGTAGTCCCAATATTTATACACTATACTCTTACACTGCACACTATACTTTTACACTGCACAGTTTGTAGTCCCAATATTTATACACTATACTCTTACACTGTAAACTCTGCAGTCCCAATATTTATACACTATACTCTTACACTGCACACTATACTCTTACACTGCACACTCTGTAGTCCCAATGTTTATACACTATACTCTTACACTGCACACTCTGTAGTGTCAATGTTTATACACTAAACCCTTACACTACACACTATGCTCTTACACTGCACACTATACTCTTACACTGCACACTCAGTAGTCCCAGTATTTATATACTATACTCTTACACTGCACACTATACTCTTATATTGTACGCTCTGTAATCCCAATATTTATACACTATACTCTTACCCTGCGCTCTCTAGTCATTATGTGTGCAGGCTCAGTGGTTAATACTCTGGGTTATTGATCAGAAGAGTGGGGGTTCAGTCCCCAGCACTGCCAAACTAGCACAGTTGGGCCCCTGAGCAAGGCCCTCAACCATCAAACCTGTCTGCTCCAGAGGGCTTATTCTTCTGCTACTACTCCTCTCACACAATGTCATTGTACTGCATTTACACAAAATACTTTTACATTTACACTGCATATTCTGTAGTAACTGTATGTGTTCACTTACACTTCCCACTATGCTTTTTCACTATACACTATGTAGTCTGAAAACATATGTGCATTGATTTTGTATCAGACTGAATTATGAAATTTCTTTAATAATAACATTATTATTCTCTCTCTCTCTCTCTCTCTCTCTCTCTCTCTCTCTCTGTGTGTGTCTGTGTCTGTGTATGGCAGGAGAGGCCAGAGTTCTCAGAGGTTGTATCTAAACTTGAGGAGTGTTTGTGCAACATTGAGGTGAGGAAATGTTTGATCCTCAACATTTTGTAATAATTCTGATTTGAGTGTAATGACGCTGTGTGTGTGTGTTTGCACACGCGCGTGTGTGTAGCTGATGTCACCAGCCTCCAGTAACAGCAGTGGTTCTCTTTCTCCATCGGCGTCTTCAGACTGTTTGTTTGGTCGTATGAGTCCAGGCCGAAGTCATGTAGCTGCGCTGCGCTCACGCTTTGAACTGGAGTATGCATTGAACACCCGTGCTGTGTGGAGGTATACACACACTCACACACACACACACACACACACACACACACACACACACATGTACACACATACAAACACAAGCCTGTACATTATTCACACATTATCTGTGTTCTTTGTCACGTTATGAATTTATGGATTATCGTATGACATGCAGATGGTCATAAACTTGGCACTGCCCCTTCAGCCTTCTATAGCGGTTTACTTGACCCACCTCTGAAAACTTTACTTTCCTTCATGTTCAGTAAGTGCTTTATTTATAAGTGTGTTAAGCCAATCCTGGGAATGCTGGGCACCACGCTTGAGAATACACAACCATGGATATTCACAAATATTCAGTTTAGCGTAGCCATTTTCCTTTCCTGCATGTTTTTGGGAGATGTGAGGAAACCAGAAAACACAGAAGAAAGCCACAGTAATATGAGGAGAATATGTGAAACTTCAGTGCATACAGACACTAACCTGAGCTCAGGATCGACCCCAGGACCATGGAGCTCTGAGACAGCAATGCTACACACTGCCACAGCACCCTGAAAACTTTACAGTAGTTGAATAGTTCAGCTAAAACCCTTGAGTGGTAATTGTGTACAGCACCACTTGACTCGGCCACTGAAGTCCAAATGTTACATCAATATTTCTCTGGGCAAAGTTCCTGGTATTCTGAGTCCCATTACTCAGCTGCTTAAGTGGATATTTTGATATGCAGATTATTAAAATCAAGTCTGTAGTTCATGTCTCTGAGGTAGAGCTCTCAGGACTGGAGTTTCATTTACGTTGTTTAGAAACTGCCTTTATATCAGACACTTGCATTTAAATTCAATAAAAATAAAATGCAAATAGATATAATGAGTAATAATAAGAATAAAAAAACACAGTAGGTGTTAAGTGTGTACTTACAGCTGAGGTCTGAATACTTCTCTGTACTAATACTAATACTTCAGTATTAGTCAGGAAAACACAATGCGCGCACACACACACACACACACACACACACACAGTGTGCAGTGATGCTGGGAGTACTCATCGGGGAGATAAGGGACTGTATATGCAATAAAAACATGCCTGACACTGTGTTCCTGTGGTGTGTGTGTGTGTGTGTGTGTTTGTAGAGAGAGTGTAATTAAAACATGTCTCTTGTTGCTTGTGCATTTTATGGAAGTGTTTGATTCAGTTCATAAAGGATTTAGTTATTAATTTAATACCACAGTAATGACAGAAGTGGGGCTCTTCCTTAGGAAGCAAACTTACAGAAGAACACCTCCAGAGTGTGAAGAACAAATGGTCATTTAACACTGGCCTTGAACTGTGGGCTGGAGGATTGAGAGGCCAACATGCAGCCCGGTGAGCTACAACTCCAGCACAAAGAAAGACTTGGGAGTGGGCCTAACCGAAGGCTCAAGAAGAGTAAACTGAAAAATTCAGAAGGGACTGACTAACAATGGAAATAAGAAAATTCAAACTGTTTTTTTTATGCCAGAGAATGCCAGAGAACCTTAAGAGACATGTTCCAAGAGGTCTGGTCTGACACAGCAAGAAGGCAATTGAGTGAGACTGTAAGAGAGAGAGAGGGAAGGGGGGAGAGAGAGAGAGAGAGAGAGAGAGAGAGAGAGAAAGAAAGAAAGAAGAAGAAAAAGAAGAAGAAGAAGAATTAGAAGAAGAAGAAGAAACCCCCCCAAAAAATAAAATCAGAAATTTTAACCAAATTAGAAAAATTACTAACAACGGTTCAAGAAATTTCACAATTACAGACAAATTTCCACTCTCAAAATCTTTTGCTGGAGTTGTAGTGTGAACCCATCATCTTGATCATTAGCTGTAAGGTGCTCAGGATAACTGTCTTAAGTCAGTGTTTTCCTAAGACACGGCATTTGTAAAAACAGTTTAACATTTTTTTAGATGTAATTTTTCATATACACTGCCAGTCAAAAGTTTGGACACACTCTCTCATTCAATGGTTTTATTTATTTTTATTATTTTCTACATTGTAGATTAATATCGAAGACATCAAAATGATAAAGGAACACATATGGAATTATGCAATAAACAAAGTGTTAAAGAAACCAGAATATCTTTTATATTTTAGATTCTTCAAAGTAGCCACCTTTTGCTTTGATGTCAGAGTGAAGACAAAGCAGTCAGTAAGTGCTCAGCAGCTGCTGTTGAAAATCATTCCAGGTGAATAGCTGATGAATCTGACTGAGAGAATGCTGAGAGTGTGAGAAACTGACATCAAAGCAAAAGGTGGCTACTTTAAAGAATCTAAAATATAAAACATATTCTGGTTTAACACATTTTGTTTATTGCACAATTCCATATGCGTTCCTTCATCATTTTGATGTCTTATTAATCATGTCAATATTCATCTACAGTGTAAAAAATAATAAAAATAAACTGGTAGTGTATATAGTGATAAATTCATTCAAAAACAGTGTTTCCTAATATTACTTCTTGCTGTGTAAATGTTAAATCTGTGTTAAATGTAAATCTAAATGTTAAATATAGATATAAATGTTGCAGTCTAAATGTTTAAAGGATAAAAATGTAAATTGTCGTTTGCTTGGAAAGAGGTTGTACCAATAAACGTGCACTGTGACACCGCTAACTTTTGAAACAGGAATTCATGGTGCTAGTATAAATTTTTACATTTTTTAGTATAAATAAATTTTTCGAGAACGAGAGCGAACAAATGCGAGAGAGAGAGAGAGAGAGAGAGAGAGAGAGAGAGAGAGAGAACTATTATTATTAAAGAACTTTCACATTTAGTCTATGTTACAAAATCAGTGCACATGTATCTAGTGACTGCACAGTGTCTATTGAAAGAGTATACTGGGAGGTGTAAGAGTATAGTGTATAAATATTCTGCAGTGACTACACAGTATGTAGTGTGAGGTTAATGTGTATTCATATAGTTACTACAGAGTATGCAGTGTAAGAGTATAGTGTGAAGTGTAAAAGTATTCTGTATAATTGGTGAGATTAGTAATTGAAGAAAAAAGCCCCTGGAAAAGGCAGGTTTTAGGGTTGAGGGTCTTGCACAAGGGCCCAACAGAGGACGTTTGGCAGTGCTGGGGATGTGTGTGTGCGTTTGTACGTGTGTTTGTGTGTGTGTGTGTGTGTGTGTGTGTGAGACAGATGTAGTGAGAGTGACAGATCAGCATCCTGATAGGTTTACTCAGCACAGTGAGTCCAATCAGTTTAGTCTATGGGTGGGCTTTACTGTTTTTTTTTTTTTTTTTTCAGTTCAGTTTAGCGTCCCACAGCACCATGGCAGAGTGCTCAAAAAAAAAAAGAAAAGAAAAATTTAAATGCACTTCAATCCAGACTACACTACAAAAGTCCCCTGCCTAATAAACATAATAAATGTTGACATTGTTGCTCGCTGAACTGTTTTCAACAATGACGTGTTGGATTAAACGGCTGTAGACATGTTGAGGTGAGTTTGAGGTGTCAGTCACTCATTAGCATAGCTAATTATTTAAAATAGCTGGCTGGGTGGTTGTGCTGCATGCCGGAAGTGAGTTTTTGTAGGGTGAGAGGTCTGACATCCAGTAGGTGAGCTCACTCCAGCACCAAACAGGAAGCAGCAAAGCAGATAGAGAGGTATGATCGGAAATAATCTCAAAAGGAATCTAGTTGCAGTCTTGCAATTACTGACCCTCCAAGAACCCCCATCTTTGCAAAATATTTATTTTGTGACCAAATAACTTTAGATGTGAGAGTGTCAGACCTCAGCCTTTTCAAAGTCTTCTAGTGTACGGTTAGCATTATAGTCTCAGGACATCAGTACAGCACTCCACAAGAAGAACTCAATACTGAGTGTGTAAGCTACCAGTAAGCAGCCTTTAATAAGGCGTGTTTCAGGTGGAGCAGATTAGCATCATTACTGAGTGACAGCTCTATGTCTCCCTCTGCTGACAGCCTGCCCCTTATATGATCATCACATTCATTTTTTAGATAGATAGATAGATAGATAGATAGATAGATAGATAGATAGATAGTACTTTATTAATCCCTCGGGAAGGTTTTACTGAAATTATTAATAAATTAATTAAAATATAAATGTTTAAAATGTCTGTGTGTGTAAAATTGTTATAAACTGTGTGAAACTGAACATGATGAGGATGATTCACACAAATACACAGTCTATTAGTATGAACGCAATTTGTATCAGTTTGTTTTAGTGTTTTTTAGTGTGTACAGTGTATGTTGCATATATTAGTGATTGTACAAGTGTGTATTAATGTGTGTGTGTGTGTGTGTGTGTGTTATTGCTGTTGTTATTCAGCATATTCTTGTCATTTATCTGCAGTTCTGGACGCCGTTCCTCCCAGGGTCTGTCTCTGGATGAGCTCAGAAGAAACATGCAGTTCCCCATTGACAGAAATGGTGTGTGTGTGTGTGTGTGTGTGTGTGTGTGTATCAGTATGTTGCCAGGCTGCCATTTCAAATTAGATCTTTTTCTTAATATCTTGCCCATCATAAATACAAATAAATAAATAATGTTCTCTGTTGCAGGTTATGTATCAGATCCCATGAGCACCATGAGGTTCCATTCCAGCAGCAACACCAGCTTTGAGGATGCAAGTTAATAAACACACGCCATAAACACACAAACACACACACACACACACACACACACAAACACACACACACACACACACACACACACACACATGAGTCTGGTGTTATAAGTTTAATCAAATCTAAGATCAGTTAAAACATTGGGTTGATATTAAAATAAACAGAAAGGACAATTAAACACTCTGCTTTAAGTATTTAATTTTATTTTGTAAATTGTTAATCCTGACTGCAGGAGGTATTTTTTTCCTTTACTGATGAATATATTAATTATACATTAATTAACACAGCATCAAGTGAAATTAACATCTAATATAAAACAGCAAAGATGAAAGTGCGGGCATTGAAGTTTCTCTTTGAAGTGTGTGTGTGTGTGTGTGTGTGTGTGTGTGTGTGTGTGTGTGTGTGTGTGTGTGTCAGGCTCAGTATAAATAATTCAGTCAGTGTTCAGTGGTGTCTAATTTCACCTCAGTTCAGTTTAGGAGAAGCAGAGAATAAACTCCTAAACTTGTCATGAACCATAAATTATTTTTTCATAGAGAACGGTAAATAAACTGAAACCAGGCACTAGTTATGATTGTCCAATCTGCTCATT
The DNA here is from genome assembly GCA_025674565.1 of Synodontis membranacea. Taxonomy (NCBI): domain Eukaryota; kingdom Metazoa; phylum Chordata; class Actinopteri; order Siluriformes; family Mochokidae; genus Synodontis; species Synodontis membranacea. The sequence goes on along the minus strand of JAOVYU010000037.1, from coordinate 16,478,075 downwards.
ATCACCACATTTTTTTCTTTGTGTAAAATACAACAGGGTTTATTTACAGAATATAAGTACATTTGTGGTCAGATGTTTACATACAGTCAGTTATTGGGCTTTAATAGTGTTGTACAATCATTCTTCCACAGAAAATAATAAAAGTAAATAATGAAAAGCCCAATATTACCATGACATTCATGTCCACGATGACTGTATTTAAACTTCTGACCTCAACTGTGTTTCTGATCAAATTAAATGTAACTTTATTCAGATGAAGAAATCATGAGCAGCAAGACATTGCTGATGAAGCTATTTTCTAAAGCAGTAGCTAGCATGCTAATTAGGTGGTAAAATAAAACAATGAGGTCATAGTAGGAATCTGTACAATTTTGTGTAAAGTGTTATTGTGAAAACCATACAGCGCAATTAAGTTTAATTTATATAGCATGTGTCTCAAACACAAAGATGCTTTACAGAGTAGCAAACAAAATAAAATAGCTTTATTCATCATTGTCTTGCTATTTGGGAAACAAAAAATTTCCTTCAGTTTAAACTCTGCTCCTCAAGTGTGCCAAGAAACTGAGTAGTCAGTCATCTACTGAACTTCACGTGATTAAAGCTGATAAAACAGATGAATGAACCCTTTCATGGATACTGATATCCAGCCTATAGGGAAAGTGAGAGACTTGACAAAGGTCCAATAAAAACAGTTAAAATTTCAAAAATAAAATCACAATTCCAGAATGTTCTGCTTTAGTAAACTCAGACTGGTTCAAGAGTAGCTGTGGTTCTCCCTGCAGATTATGACTGTGAACCTCACAGATCCTCGTGGAGTATATTGGTTGGTACTGGAGGTCAGGATGTTTGGAGAAGCTGAGATCAGGGTTACAGATAATGCTGTATTAAGTTTTAGCTATCTTGGCTAATTTCAAACTTCATCAGTGGTGTTGCTGAAAATTGCATCATGTTATTTACAGCATCTTCCTGATCTTCCTGAACCTGAGTTTGATCAGAATCAGTTTGTTTTCGATTCTCTTCTTCTTCTGATGATGGGTTGCTGGAGAATGGATTCCTTTGATCCTGTGCTCCTAAAGCTTCAGCCTCCATGTTGGACTTTTCCACTATCATATCCTTCAGTTCCTCATGCTTGCTGGTCCCTGGCAGGCTGATATTCTCATCTTTGGCAGTCTCAGATGATTCCTCATTTCTGTGAGACTCTTTTGGACTCAGAATTGTTTCAGCTGTTTCCAGAGCTTCAGTGTTTACTGTGCTCTCTCCATCAAGGACACTTATCTCGTCCAGTGGCTCAACAAATGTCTCAAAATAGTTTGAGGCTTGGTGAACATTAACCCAATTACTTACCATCTCTTCATGATCTGCCCGAGGAGCGACAATAAGTTCGGCTTCTCTCTCCTCCCTTTTGAGAGCCAGGACTTTCTCCAGAGGCTGAGATTCTTCTGAAGGAGAAGTCCTGACTTCTTCACTCCTGGTTTCTTCAGCAGCATCTGCAATTTTGTCTTTTTTAATATCAGTAGATGACTGTATGTGATTGGCATCTCTTTCAAAATCAACATTCATGTCAGTGGGTTCTGAATCAGCACTTGCAGGATCTTCTGAAGGAATTTTGGCCTCTGATGGAGCTTCACTCTCAGGAGCAACATTTTTATTGTTCTCTGATATTAATGGGTTAATGTTCTTCATCTCATCTTTATGCTCATCTTTTAGTTCTTCTTCACTGGTTGACTCTCGCTGTACATTTTGTTCAATATTTTCTCTGCCCACATTCTCCTCTTCTTCTTCTTCTTTATTGGTTATATATTTCTGTATTATTCGTTGGTCTTCTTCTTTCTCATTGTCATCATTTATCTGTTTATCTTTTACATTTTCTTCTTTAGTCATGTCTTGATATATTTCTTCTTCATTGGTTTCAGAAGTTCCTTCACCTTCCCTTGGTCTAGCTTCTTCCTTTTTGCCAAGCTCCTCCTGGTCTACAGTATTAATTTCTTCTCCATTTTCTGCTTTGATTTCTACTGATTTTACTTCAGGTTCATCCATGCTTTCCTGTAGAGTTTCATGAACAGTGAGATCAGAGTGGTCTTTCTGTTCTTCTTTGTTGTCTTCTCCTTGTTGCATCACTATTTTCTGCATCTCTGTTTCAGCTCCACCAACATCTGTCCTTTCTTCTCCACCTGCACTCATATCATCTACCTCATTTTCTCCAACCTCAGATTTTTTCAAAGATTCATTTCCCTTAAGTTCTTCCTCGTGTTGATCATCCTCTGAGTCTTTTCCTTCACTGTCAGATTTCTGTTCTTCTTTTAGCTCAGCATCATTCTCTACTGCAAGTTCTTCTGTTTCTCCCACATCATCCTCTGCCTTTTCCTCTGGTGACTGACATGTTGAAGTGGGTTCTTTTTGGTTTGCCCAATCATCATAGACCTCTGGATTGATTTTCTCCTCATTCTTGTTTCCTTTCTCTGTGTTCTCATCCTCCTTAACTTGAGGATCCTGATCTTTGGCTTCCTTGATTCCATCCCTCACATCTGTCTGAACTTCAATTCCATTTTCTCTCTGCTCCTCAGTCTCAGATACCTCCAGGCTTTTTTCTGATTTCTCATCTTCATCTGCCACATCTTCATCTTTCACCTCATTCGCTGAATCATTTAATTCTAACTCTCTATCTTCCATATTGCCTTCTTTAACACATTCTCTGATGTCATTTCCTGTCTCCTCAGCATTATTCTTCAGATTTCTTGATTCATCTACAGCTTCCTCTTCATCAGCTTTGACCTCATCAGAGACCTTATATTCAGCAGACATGTGTTCTCCACCTCTCAGCTCATCATCATTTACTTTTATCTCAGTATTCTCATCCATATTTTCATGATCCATGGATGTTCCTTCAGGGTTTTCAGGCTGAGGCTCTGTGATCTCCTCCATTATGTTCACCTCTTCCTCCACTGGTGTTGCTCTGGGTTCTTCAGCATTTACTGAATTTACACTTGTAGCCTCTGTCTCTGGCTTTTGCACAAATGTTTCCTCAGATTTAGGCATGTCTCTATCTGGCGGCTCTTCATCTTTAGGCTTTTCTATCATTTCAGGTTCTTCATTTGATTTAAAATCTTCATTTGTAAAATTATTGTCATCTTGTTTTTGTCCTTCTTCCTCATCAGTTGTGTCTTGCTTTATATTTGGTTTTTGGTCTTCAGTTTCATCGTTATTGTTCTGCTTGTCTTCTGCATGTTTGTCTTCCTTGGTTGTGTTTTGAGTTTTTACTTCTGTTTGGTTCGTGTCTTTTTCTCCCATCTCTGTTTTCGTCTCAGATTGTGGTGTTCCATGTGTTTCCTTTTCAAGTTCCTCTGTATGTGCTTCTTCTCTTTCAGTCTCTTGCACAGGTTCAGCTCCATTGTCTTCATTGGCTGTCTGCTCAGGCTCAGCTCCTGAAACAAAGCACAACTTAATATTTTTAAGTGTTTTTATATATGTATATATTTCTAGTGTCAGGTCCACGTCGGCTATGGACTACATGTCCCATGCATGTGGACTACAATCCAAGATGGCTGACATGTGCATGTGACCTGGCTTTTCAGTCCACTGATTGGAAGCAGGTGCTTCCAATCAAGAGACCATGGGGACTGTTTAAAAGGAGTGCTAAGAGTGTGCTTCTTCGCGAAGCAATAGCCTAATCTGTGTTACTGCCAAGTGTTTTTCATGTTCATGATTTTCTGTGTTTTGACCTCATGCCTGTTTCACATTTTCTGGATTTCTGCCAAGCCCTCTTGATATTGTTTACTGATCGCCTGAACCTTGATTGTTTCCTGGATTACGATTTCTGCCTCATGTTTTGGATTTGTTTGCCTAAGAGTGGATTTTAATAAAGACTGTTAAATTCACTCTTCTGCCTCCTGGGTTCCTGCACGTGTCCGCCTAAATCCTGCATATCCTGACAGATTGCTTCGCCTAAATGTGGACACAGCGGAACCATCTGAGAACCTGGTAAAACCCCCGTATACCACCAGATTTAACCTACCCACTCCGGCACCATATAATGGACTCAAGTACAGCCCTAAGGGGTTCTTGCTTCAGTGCTCGAACTTTCATCGATGCCTGGTGGAGCCCAGGCCTTCTGCAGGCCTGCAGTGTGGGTGTGATGCATGATACAATTACTGCTTACTGGACCAGTGCATCAGTATTCAGAATATCTGATAGACATTCAGCACCCTTGCTTGGAAAACCCGATGGACTTTGGGGATATGTTAAAAAGGTTTTGCACAGCCCTCCAGACTGGAGCTTCCCTAGATTTTTTTTTGGGGGGGGGGGGCCTGTAAGCACTGAGGAGCAAGCCTGGCAGGCCGAGGGAGAGGCCTGCAGTGACGAAAGTGCTCCTGAAAACTCCAGGAAACTCCCACAGCAGGCTGAGAATGCGGCCTGCATATCAGAGCACCATCTCATGGTCGAGGAAGAGACCGACAGTGATGACGACCCGTCCGAGTGGACCTATGATGCAAGATGGGGCATGGAGGAGCAGTTCTGGCTGGCTGAGGAGGAAGACGACAGTGATGACGAGGACCTAGAGTGGTCCTGGGAGGAAGAGGCTCCTGATGAGCGCCCTCCAGTGGCCAAGGAAGAGGCCACAGTGCCAGAGCGTTTCCTAGTTGCCGAGGAAGAGGCCACAGCTCTTGAGCGCCCTCAGGTGGCCGAGGAAGAAGCCACAGCTCCAGAGCAACCTCCAGTGGCCGTGGAAGAGGCCACAGCTCCAGAGCGCCCTCAAGTGGCCAAGGAAGAGGCCACAGCTCCAGAGCGTTCCCTAGTGGCCAAGGAAGAGGCCACAGTTCCTGAGCCTTCTCCTGTGCCAATGAAGGAGGCTACTGCTCAGGAGCTACTTTGTGAGGACAAAGCTGTCTTCATGCCTGAAACCAAGTCCAAGTCTGAGCCCGAGTTCCAGTCCAAGTCTGAGCCCGAGTTCCAGTCCAAGTCTGAGCCCGAGTTCCAGTCCAAGTCTGAGTCTGAGTTCCAGTCCAAGTCTGAGTCTGAGTTCCAGTCCAAGTCTAAGCCCGAGTTCAGGTTCAAGTCCAAGTTCCAGCCCGGGTTTCAGTTCGACGTCATCGCTCCACCACCGGGCTTCGAGAACTACGTCATTGTTCCGCCTCCGGGCTTTGAGAGCTACATGGTCGCTCCACATCTGCGCCTGAGGGATTGCATTATGGCTGCAGCTACGGAGTCCGCTCCAGCTCCGGTATCAGCCATGGAATCCGCTCCAGCTCCTGCACCTGCCACAAGGTCCATTCTGGCTCTTGTACCTACCTACCTGTACCTGCTTGTATCTTGAGGTCTGCTTCAGTTCCAAGTTCAGTTCCTGTCACTGTCTCTAGGTCTGATCCTAGCACAAGGTCGGATCCTGCCAAGGTCGGTGCCCCTGTTCCATGGACTGAGATAATGTCTAAGATAATGTCTGATTTCATGTTTGACTTCAAGTCTGATTTCATTTCTAGTTTCATGTCGCATTTCATGTCTGGTTTAACGTCTGAATTAATGTCTGATTTCACATCTGATTTCATGTCAAAGTTCATGTCTGTCTTCCTGCCTAAGTTAAAGTCTGATTTCATGTTCACCTTTATGCCTGAGTTAATGCCTGAAACCATGTCTGAGTGCATGTCTGAGTTAGTGCCTGATTTTATGTCTGACTTAATGCCTCATTTCATGTATGATTTAATGTCTGGATTGATGCCTGTGTTCATGCCTGTGTTCATGCCGGTGTTATCACCAAGGAATAATATCAGCCAGCTCTTATGTCAGGCCATGCCCAAACCCACGGGTCCAGGTCCACCGGACTTCACCACATGTTGGCGCTCCGGAGAAAGCGCCTTTGGGGGGAGGGGGGTTCTGTCAGGTCCACGTTGGCTATGGACTACATGTCCCATGCGTGTGGACTACAATCCAAGATGGCCGATGTGTGCATGTGACCTGGCTTTTCAGTCCACTGATTGGAAGCAGGTGATTCCAATCAAGAGACCATGAGGACTGTTTAAAAGGAGTGCTCAGAGTGTGCTTCTTCGCAAAGCAATAGTCTAATCTGTGTTATTGCCAAGTGTCATGACCCGGCTCAGAGGCCATGGCAAAAACGAAGGACGCAGTGTTGAAAGCCTAAAATAATTTATTACATTAA
>JAOVYU010000037.1:16457861-16471827 GCA_025674565.1 Synodontis membranacea | reverse complement strand
TTCAAAATGAACGAATCGTTCAAGAACGGCCCATCACTAGTGCTAATCATGACTGTACCTGTCATTAACAGCACACATATTATATGTTCCCACCTTCCTGGTCACATATTTCTCTAGTCAAATGAATGATAAACTTTTGCTTCTTTGTAACTGCTAAACTTAGCATGAGGTGATGTTCTCAGCAATTAGCCCGAGGAGGCAAGATAGAAAAATAATATTTACATTTAAATATTTAATTATTTAAGATTTTGTCAGAAGGATTCCCACCCTCCTGGTCACAGGTTTATCTAATCATATCAATTATTCGATTTAGATCAACTCAGTTTTATTTGTATAATGTATACTTTCAATGAAGGACATTGTCATAAAAATGTCTCATAGAAATGCAGATAGAAATGTATGTATACATTTTTTAATTATATTTTATCCCTAATAAGGGAAGCCAGAGGCAACAGAGGAAGAGAGAAATAACACAGATCATTAGGCATGCTCTTGTAATGTAAGTGTAACGATAACATAAGCATGAAGTAGTTTTTCTGCATCGTGAAGTGACGTTTCTTATCTTAACAATATCTCTGAGAAGTGTCATGACCCGGCTCAGAGGCCATGGCAAAAACGAAGGACGCAGTGTTGAAAGCTTAAAATAATTTATTACATTAAATATTACAAACAGAAACCAACAAAACCAAAAGGATATATGAAGACAAAAAGTGAAGCGTGTAGCGTGCAAGAAAGCAAAGGGGAAAAAAAGGCAAAAGGAAAGCTCTCGCAGATAATGGGGGCAGGAGTGGTTTTAAGGAGATTAGGACACCGGGCCCAGGTGTCACCAATTCCACAGATGGGCTGCGGCCACACCTACAAGGACACCACAAACACAAAAGAAAAATGCAGGCAAGGCCAGCAGATCATCACACAAGCGTTTTTCATGTTCATGATTTTCTGTGTTTTGACCTCATGCCTGTTACACATTTTCTGGATTTCTGCCAAGCCCTCTTGATATTGTTTGCTGATCGCCTGAACCTTGATTGTTTCCTAGATTACGAATTCTGCCTCATGTTTTGGATTTTTTGCTAAGAGTGGATTTTAATAAAGACTGTTAAATTCACTCTTCTGCCTCCTGGGTTCCTGCACGTGTCCACCTAAATCCTGCATATCCTGACATCTAGATATTGTATAATTAATTTTTTTTAATTATACAGGTGTCAGAAAACATTCATAATTGATTCACTCACTCATTTTAAATACCATTTATCCACTGCAGGTAGCAGGCAGGTTAAACCGTTTGAAGGTCGCCAATCCATCACAGGGCCACAGACAAAAAAAGTTCACACTCACATTCACCCCTTTGGGCAATTTAGAGTAGCCAATCAACCTAATACATTTGGACTATGGGCATGAGGGAGGCATGCAGACTCTGCACAGAAAGGCACCCTGGTTGACCCAGGACCTTCTTGCTATGTGTTATGTGATTGCATGGGCGTAATGAAAGTTAACAGTTTCTTATTAACAGTTAGTTATTATATACAATAGAAACAAGGCAGACAAATCCAAAACACAATAAGAAGGCAAAGTCAGGCAGGCAAAGGTAAAAACACAGGCAAACAGATATATTCAGGGCCAGGAAGAGACAAAATCCAAAAAAACAGAAACAAAGTCCATAAACCAGAAATCTAGTACAAGAGTACAAGCTTGGGAATAACTATGAAAAATAACTATGTTAAAGCTTCGCAGTCTTGAAGTGTTTGTCTTGATTGGATTCACCTGAGTGGGCTCTGTGGCTGGGACAGGATCCAGAGCGGGCTCTATGGCTGAATCAGGATCCAGAGCGGGCTCTGTAACAGGCTTTATGACAGGAACTGCCTCTGCAACTGGAACCAGTACTGAAACAAGCTTAGCAACAGGAACCTTCAATGGAACAGGCTCTGCGGCAGAAGCTCGAGCAGACTCTGTGGCAGGAGCTGGAGCAGGCCCTGCGGCTGGAGATGGAGCAGACCCTGAGTTAGTGCTGGAGCTGTAGCAGGCTCTTTGGCTGGAGCTGGAGTAGGCTCTATGGCTGGAGCTCTGTGGCTTTGGCTAGAGCAGGCTTTGCAGCTGTGGCTGGAGCTGCAGCAGGCTCTGTGGCTGTGGCTGGAGCAGGATCTGTGGCAGGGGTTGGACGTAGTCATCAAAGCCCGGAGGCGGAGCGGGCTCGGGCTGTGGAGCTGAGGCTGGAGCTGGCATAGACTTGACTCAGGCATAATCTTGGACTCTGACTTGGACAGTAGCCTCCGTCTCAGCCATTGGAGGGCGCTCTGGAGCAGTAGACATCGTCTCGGCCACTGGAGGGAGCTCTGGAGCAGTAGCCTCTGTCTCTGAGTGCAGGCCCCCTGAGCCAGTGAACCATGCATTTCACCCATATTCTTCAGATGGTTTAGGCTCCAATAGGCTCTCATAAAACCATATACACTGAAATAAGAATCCATCGGGCGGGTGATCCATACTTTCATACATTGCCGGCTGAACAATGTCCCATTTTTGCAAAAAAAACGATGGCATGGTTGTCATGAAGCCATCTTTAATGCAGGGAATACATTCAGGGCCAGACAGAGACAAAATTAAATAAAAAAAAAAAAGAAACAAAGTCCATAAACCAGAAATCTAGAACAAGAATACAAGGCTTGGCAATAACTATGAAAACGCTATGTTAAAGCTTCGCAAACAGCCATTGAATGAGTCCCTCTATTTAAGTGTGTATTTAAGAATGTGTGTGCACCTGCATCCAATCAGTAGTCCTGGGAGTCAGAGCACATGGCCGTGACGGCCATCTTGTTTGTAGTCCAGCAAGCATGGGAAATGTCCATGACAGGCATGTACATAACAGTATGAGGCAACAGTGCTAATCATGACACCACCTTGCTGCTGCATTCATAATTGAATTATGTTTGTTTTAGTCATTTAAGAAATCCTTGTACGCTGAAGCTGTTTCATTACATAAAGATGATTAGAGACAAACTCACCTGGACCGGCCCGCTGGCTCATGACTGGCACAAACTCGTCCTCCTCAGTGGTGGTGTCACTGAGTTCAGGTTCAGATACACAATCAGTCATGTTTAAAATGGCTTCTGCTACCTTCTCCTGCACAGACTTGGCTTGGGTTTGATGTAGAGAAAGCAATATGAATAATGTCAAAATAAAAATGAAAATAAAAGATGGATTAATAACTCTAAATAACTTTCACAAATTCAGCAAACAAACAAAGAAAATAACAAGGAATTATATAGAATTATATAACAGTAAATAAAAATCTAACAAAGAATTTTGGACAACAGAGCAAAAAGTATCTAGACATGCAAAAACAAACACACAAAACAACACAAAAGGAACTTTCAAACGTTTATTTGAAATGTTTAAAAGTTTATTAGTACACAGTAGATTAATCTCATGCCTTGCGGGTACTGAAAATAAAATAACATTTCTTTCTTCATATGAGAAGTGGGATATATGGGATTCATTTAAAAGCTGACTCTATTTTCTTTCTGTATTTTATGTATCTGAGTATTAATAACTGGATAATAAATAATTCTGTGGTCAAGTTTACACCTTTATTTACAGCCAGAGAAACATGGAGCAGTTATTAATAATGGAAACATTTATATATGTATACGTTTATATATTAGGGTGTTTCATAAGTTTGTGGTCTTATAAATATCTTTATTTATCAAAACTCCTCATAAAAGCAGGTGCTTTAGGTAGTTTATTAATATATTTTGGACCCCAGCAAATATAACAAAGGTACAGAATCTAACAGTGATTAATTTGAATACTAACTCTGTTTTATTTTGATATTTGAATACACCTTTAATCCCATGTATAACACCTCTACAATCATTTCAGCACAACACTTCACCAACTCTCAATAATTAACACATTAAATCTGTTTATGAGTGCATAAGGCATGTGCTGACAGTTCAATAGTCAGATTACACACCATATAGATAGGTTTCATTCTGTGCACATGTTTAAAGGAGCAAATGTGCTTTTTTGGAAAAAAAAATCTAAAAAATCTCAAAAAAGTCTCACATCACATACATTTCCGCTTTTACATTTAGAGTTTCGTGTTTAAACAATAAAATGTCAGATAGTAATCATGACACAGTAATGTAATATCAGCACATGCCTAAAATAAAATGAATAACCACAACAATACCATAAAGAAAATATAATTACACAGCAAACTCAAAGAACAAAGCGGAGAAAAAAATCGCACAGTATTTTCAGCCTTTAATTACAAATTACACCATATTTTATTTTCAGGAATATAATTTTCCCCAAAGAATTTAAAGAGCAAAACTCATCCTTTTCTAACAGTATAACAAATATGAGTGTGGCTATTAAATAAAGAGACTGATGCTGTAATTGTAATGAAGAAAACTACATTTCAGCAACTCCACACCTCTGCATTCAGCTCTTCCATTGATCAACGCAGTGCAGTAGGTTTTCTTCCATTATTTGTCTCAGAAGCTCCGTTCCCTTTAGTTCCTGTGTTCCCTTGAGTTCAGAACTTGAATTTTAAGGGAAAAACCCCAAAAAGCTGCATGGTGCTAGATCTGGCAAATATGGAGGATGGTCAATTACTGTGATGTGTTTCTGGACCAAACGCTGCTTCACTCAGAGCGCTGTGTGAGCTGGAGCATTGTCCTGATGAAGGAGGAAACCATTTTCCCACAGCCTCTTTCTTCTAATCCTTTCTCACAAAGTTTCCAGTACCTTTCAGTAATAGTGTTGGTTCACTGTTACTGAATCAGGAACCCAGTTCTCCATAATTGCACCGTTAATGTCAATGAAAACAATTAACATGACCTTGAACTTAAGACTTGCAATGTTGATCTTTCTTCATCTGGTGACCCATGTGTTCTCCAGTGCTCAACTGTGGTTCAACTTACTTAAGCCCAGTCTCATTATTTAGTAGCCACACCACGTATACTACAACTATAATTAAGCATTTAATTCAATTTTTAATTCTATTTTACTGTTAATTTCAATGTTAGTAAAGAGCAGTGTTGAATATCATAAAAACAATTATGATTCATCATTACTCAATTTAGAAGTCTAAAAATACTGGACACTGTACTGCACATCCAACACAAAAATGAAACACAAACCATTAGACATGCAAATGAAACAATGATCAACACAAACACAGTAAAAACATTAATGGATTTTTTTTTGGTAAACATCACATTATAAAAAAGTTTCCAAAACTAACCGTTGAGTGACATGTGCTGATAATCTGTTCAATATCTGATAAATCATTTTACAACACAGTCCTGAATTCTGATTGGTCAGAAGGTGTTGGTTAATTTTCTATAACAACACATCTGATAATATTGCATCTGCAAATACTAGGTTTATATTAATGCACTTTTTCTGATACATTATCGTTTCTATAGTAACAGGGACGTGTACTATAGATGCTCTATAAGAAAGGATTAAAATGCATTTGTAATAATTGATATGGTAAAAATAGTCTTTAAGGAGACATTTAAGGAATAGAGAATACTTATGGAAGTCTCAAGTAAAAGCACAAACACCATCATGACTGTAAAACACACATAGACACACACAGTGTCAATGGAGAGCTAACAATGTTTCTCCATCGTTAATTAGTTTATTAGTATTTTATTAAAAGCACTTCAGAGATGTGTCCTGTTCAGAAGGAGAGAAAGTCTATTCCATTTTAAAAGCAACAGGACTGAACAGGTCTTCTGATATAAAGCAGAATATCAGCACATGCCTGCTAAATAGCAACTAATGGTTAAACTGCTACCTATTGATTAGTATTCATCAGGGAACATACACTCCAGTAAAATCCAAACAGTGAGAACACAGAATTCCATGAGACTAATACTCACCCTGGTCTGCCTCCTCATTCACATCTCCAACTGTCCCCTCACTGAGGCCCTCTCTGGCTTTCTCAGCTTCTCCAGGTTTCTCTCTGCTATTCTTAGCTTCTCCAGGTTCCTCTTTGGTTTCCTCAGCTTTTGCAGGTTCCTCTCTGGGTTCCTCAACTTCTCTGAGTACCTCTCTAGGTTCTTCATCCTCTCCAGGTGCATCTTGGGATTCCTCATCTTTACTAGCTTCATTTCTGGGTTCCTCAGCTTCTCTAGTTTCATCTCTGGGTTCCTCAGCTTCTCTGGGCTCCTCTTTGGGTTTCTCAGCCTCTCCATCTTCCCAGTCTGTGTGTTTCACCTCCTGGTTTTGGGTTACATCCTCGGTGGGCAGAGACACACTGATTGTCTGCAGGACCACTGTCTCCTCTGCATCTTTTTCAGATGTTAATGTGGCCCTCTGCTGATTAGGCATAACCTCCCCTTCTTTCTGTTCTTCATAAAACTCATCTTCATCTTCTTCACTGCTGGATGAGCTGCTGGACAGACCAGAGGAGATGGATGAGGAGCCTCTCACTTCTACTGGAAAAGAAATGAAAAGTGAACAAAACTGGAGAAATAAACTCAATACTGAACAAGAGTGTTTAAAAATTATGTTTATAAATTAGAATTATTTTTCACTGAATAAATATTAAAACACAACACTGACTGTTTCTGTTCGAATCCTCATTTCTGTTTTCATTCTTTTTTTTCTTGTCCTCTGTTTCAAATCCTCCGAGTGAAGGAGATGTTTCGTCTCCCTCGTCCACTCCATCATCCATGGGACCTTCATCATCAGCCTCAAAGTCTTCCTCATAACCTAAACCACAAAATACACACACATGTGATCTGATTAGTGTCTATAGTCAATGTCATTTTAGATTCAATTTTTTTTGTCACAACACAAGTGCGTTTCAAATAAAATCAAGTCAAGTCAAGTGAGCTTGTATTCTCATTTCAACCATATACAGGTGATACAAGTACATAATGAAATTAAAAAATGTTCCTCCATACCAGAAAAAGACACAAAGTTACAAATGCTATATAAAACCACGGGACTACATAAAGTGCACACGTGCAATATTATAAGACAGTATAACCATCACAAGACAGTGGAATAAAGACATTTAGACAATGAGACAGAAAGACAGTACAGTGCTAACAAGTCCACAGTCCTGGTGAGAATAAAGTGCAAAATGACATAATAATAATAAGTGCAAGACATTAAACAGAATCTAAACAGTGATTAAAATGTAAACAGTCAACATACATCTAGTGCAAAGATTGCATATTTAGTGTAATGTATTCTTTTGAGTGTGTGTGGTTTCAGCCCAGTTTTTAAGTATTTAGGAGTCTGGATTGGGGGAAGAAACTGTTGCAAAGTCTGGCAGGGAGGGCCCGAATGCTTCAGTACCTCTTGCCAGGTGGATACAGCATGTGATGTCCATGATGTAGGAAAGAGAGAATCTGACGTATTTCTCAGTTCTCACTATCCACTACAGGGACTTGTGATCAGATTCAGTGCAGTTTCCATACCAGAGAGTGTCCAAGATCAGTCAGTACCAGAAAGTCCAAGATTGAGTTGTAAAGGGAGATTCTCACGCCCAGCAGGCTCAGCTTTCAAATCAGGTGCTGAGGAATGATTGTGTGGAATGTCTAACTACAGTCTATAAATAGCATTCATACATACAGTATATGTCCTTATTGTCCAAGTGGGTGAGAGCCAGATGTAAAGTGGTGGCAATGACATCTGTTGAGTAGTTGGGACAACAGGGCGAACTGCAGTGGATCCTAACTGCTAACTGCCCTGGAATTTGTATGTATATATATAGATAATGTTCCCCAGGGTTTGTAATGACTTCCAGGTAACATAATGTTAACTAACAAGTCATCTCTGCTTTGGAACTTGTCTAGAACTCTGATCTCAGTTTGTCAGATTTTGATTATTGTTATTTTTACGCTGCTCTGCCCTCTGATCTTGCTGTTGCTACTGTTTTTGCATTTGTTTGCTTTCTGTGTATATCTGGCACCTATATTGCCTTGACCCTGATTTTTGTAATTATAATAAGCTTCTAGCATATGGAACTGTACTCAACATGATCAGGAGTTCAGAGTTCTGATGTGTTGGTGGAAGAAGCTTCTTGTTAACCCCTCAGTCTTGGCTATGTGGTTGCAGAGGCACTTTCCAGACTGCAGCCAATAGAACAGTCTATTGTTGGGGTGTGTGGGATCTTTAAAGATTTGCACCTGCACCATCTAGTGTAGATGTCCATCTGCAGGGCTTTGCTGTCCTCAGCACTATAGTTCATGTACCAGACTGTGTATTTCCCAGTGATATTCTGTACAGTGGAAGTATAAAAATGTCTTCTGGATAGTGGAGGAGATGTGGACCTTCATTTGTCTTCCTGACATAAACACAAGGACAGCCTTTCCGCTTTATCCCCATGATAGGTGATCATGCCTACCACCACAAAGTCATCTGCAAATGTCATAATGGTGCTGGATCTGTGAGTGGCTACACAGTCATGTCTGTGCAGAGAGTACAACAGAGGGTTCAAAATGCAGCCATGGACAGCTCCAGTGTTACGTAAGGGTTTTGGAGGTGAATCCACCTACTTTCAACATCTGCAGTCATCCAGTTAGACAGTCCAGGACCAAACAACAGAGTGAGTAGTACGAGCACAGGCCCAGCTCCTTTAGGGTACAGAACAGACTCAGGGCTGAGCAAGTCTATGGGGTTGAAGACTGAATTGTATTCAATGAACAACAGTCACACATAGTTTCTACTTCCCTTAATGAGATTAGGTGGTGTGTAGGACATGGGAGATATTGTTATTCATGGATTTGTTTGATCTGAAAATGACCTGGAGGGTCTTGCATGGTGATTTTAGAGATCAGGAGATTGGTGTCGTTGGTGAGTCTCTCAAAGCATTTCATCACCACAGAGGTCAGAGCCAGGTCTTCAACCCAGCTCAAGGCACCCGTCAAGCATGTAGATAAAATGGAGAAGGATTGTGCAAGTTGAATGGAATGGCCTGTACTGGGGGGTATAGCCATATTTTGGTGAAATAAAGAATATTTCTGTTCATCACATCGCATTAGAAACAACACATTATAAACAAAAAATAACATCTTTACACCTGTTCATTCATGCAAATATCTAATCAGACAATGTGGCATCAGTACAATGTATAAAATCATACAGGTCATGCGCTTCAGTTAATGTTCACATTAAACATCAAAATGTGTGGGAAATGTGATTTTGACATGAGTACAGATTCACTGAAACTGGACAGCTGAAAGACCAAATGATAATTGTCCAAACTTTAGGTGTCTGATGGTGATTGTATGGAAGTAGAATTGTGCCAAAAATCCTTAATGTGTTGAATTACATGACTTGGAAAAAAAACACACACAAACTACACAAATATGGCACCCCATGTATTTCTGATTACAGCCAAACCAGGCTGGTTACTTAGGGCTTTGTTTGTGCTGGCTCATGCCTTAAAAGTTTCATTTGTGCCACTGTCATTTTTTAGTCATGCAATTCAGCAAAGCTGGCATGAGCATGTTTCACATGTAAACAAAAATCTGTCATGCTTTCATGAGAACTAAAACTGAAGCTTTTGACTGATTTCCTTATGACCATTATCAGCAATAAAAAAATCTACTTTAATCAAGGTTTATTTGTATCTTTATGTACCATTTTTGTGTTTGCGCTCCTGATTGGTGTGTTTCTTGGTCTCAGTGCTGTGTGATAGGCTGGATTCAGATTGCAAGTGTTTTTCCTCTTCTTCCTCATTTTCCCAGGATTTGGGGACGAGTGGATAATTTCCGATCCTCTTTGGTGGAGTGGGTTTTTTATCCAAGCCCATTGCTATGATGCACCTGGAGACCATATTGAGTTTATTTAGGGGTGTGGCTTACCTAAAGACAAAGCACATTTTACCTGTAGAAGGAGGCATGGTTTACCTGTAGTATGGACAGGGCATATGTGAAGATGGGATTTCCTATTAGTATGGGGTTGGTCTTTGTGGAGCAAGGACGAAGCTTACCTGCAGTATGGGGTGATGTTTAACTGTGGTTAGTATGGGCAGGGGTTTATGTAGGTTTATGTAGGTTTATGGGTTTATGGGGGCGGAGCTTGTGTGAAGCGTGGACAGGGCTTAACTGCAGTAAGGGGCATGGCAAACCTGTGATAAGTGGTGAGGGTAATAAGTAGGGACAGGGCTTAATTATATTATAGCTTATGTGTGGCAGAGACAGATCTTACCTGTAATATGGGGTGAGGCTTCGGATGTAATCCATAATGTGTAAGGCTTAATACAGATGGCAGCATGTACCAATATAAGGAATCTTTACTGTAGCTAGAGGACTGTTTTCATTCTGGTTTCTGGAGCTTTATGTGTTGTGGGGGAGAAGCTTACTTACAGCAGGAGGAGGTTCAGCAAAGGCTTACGTGTAGCATTTGGGGTTTCTCACCTGCAGTGGGGGTAGGACTTACCTGTAGCAAGGGGCAGCTCCTTCGACCCCAGAGAAGCCGAAGTGGGCATGGCGTCCTCCAAGCCGAGAATTCTTCCTGTGTTTGAACTCACAACAGGAGCTGAGACGCTCGACCTGCAGCCCATTCAGGTAAAATGTCAGACTGAAGGGGAACCCACGGTGACGCCGAGACGCAAACTGAAATGACTCTGACAAACACATACACACTTACAATGAGTGAAAACTGACACAGAGGGGAAGAAATGAGTAAATTTCACTGACCCTAAGCTGAAAATATAGTGTGTACATAATAACTGCTTTACACAAAGAGTGCACATATGTTCAGGATTGTCATTAAATAAGTCAAGTAAGTGTATTTAGAGACTCGCCTCCTTCTTTAAGTCTTCCTTTATAAACACAGAGATTTTCCCCCCCACAGTGCTGCTGGAAAACCTTCACTTCATCCTCCAGCTCCATCAGATCATGGGACAGGTGCACACTCTTCCCAAAGTACACCATCTTCACCCACACCACACTCTGAGACCATGCCCTCTGAACACCACCCTCCTGTGAGGGATGTCAATTAGGACAGTCACAACCCAAAAAAAAAACACTTTTAAATATCTAAATTACCTATCTAAATATATTTAAATACAGTCAAAAATATTAATTAAATATCTAAAATAAACAACAAATAAAATGAAAAACCTCAAATGAACTCAAGCTCAAATAAATTCAAACTCAAATAAACTCAAATAAAACTTAAATTAGCTCAACTCAAGCGCAAGCTCAAAACTCAAATAAAACTCAAATCAACTCAAAATTTAAATCTAAATAAATTTTAAAAACCTCAGATTGAATTAAACTAATGAATGGCTTAAACAGCCCAGAATCATGTTTGACCTAAAATCTTGTTTGTACATAAGCAGGCATCTCTGACAGATGAGAGATCAAAAAGATCAAACACTTACCTTTGTGTCATTAGGGGCCGTAGTGGGCCGTAACCTTCGACCCCGCAAGGTCCCATTTTGTACTTTGTCTTTCTTCATCAGCGGTGGGACAGGGGTCACAAAGTTATTAATGACAGGAAGTCGATACGGAGAGATGGTGCTGGAGAAATCTGTTAGTGTCAAGTGTCTCATCACATCCCTGTCCAACTACAGTGAAGAAATACAACACCACAATATTAATAACAGTGTGTGGATGTGTGTGTGTGTTTGTAAAATCCTCTGTCCTGAAGATGTTGTTAAACTGACACTGGCACTGTACTGATACTAGAGACACCTTCTATAAATGTTAAATAAATAGCTTCTTACAGAAACTGTCACCATATCAACTATTACACACATATTTCTTTGTTAAATAACAACACATTTTTCTCACCATGCTGCTGATTGGTTGTTCCCTGTCATTAGTCAAGTTGTGGTTCTGGTAACGAGATGAGTTTCTCTTGGTTGATGTTGGAGTGCTATTACTGTTCAGTGGTTTCAGACGAACCGGACGCTGAGTTTTTTCTGGAGCCGTGTTTGGCCTTGATGAGCCCAACTACACAACAATAACAACAACATCACAATTACAACAATAACAATGACAATAACATAAGCACCCAGTGTCACTAGAGTTTGCATTTTTAAATTTTACTTAAATTATTGACTATGGGGGTATTCCATGAAAGTAGCTAAAGAAAGTGAGACTCAAATTAGCGGCATCTCCAAATTAAGCCTCATGTAGTTCCACGAATGTAGCTCAGCTGTAACTAATCGAGGCTTATTCAAGGCAGACTCTCATAGTCTCACTTTGTGCGCGCGCCCGTGATATTTAAAAAGCCCAAATGAATGGATGAACGACACAACGATCCCAAAACTAGTCAGACAGCAGGTTTTTTCTCTGATGCAGA
This sequence comes from Synodontis membranacea, assembly GCA_025674565.1. Taxonomy (NCBI): domain Eukaryota; kingdom Metazoa; phylum Chordata; class Actinopteri; order Siluriformes; family Mochokidae; genus Synodontis; species Synodontis membranacea. The sequence continues at coordinate 16,459,542 of JAOVYU010000037.1, read as the reverse complement.
GCAAACGCTGCTGATGGAGTTATACGAAGAGTACAAGGACGAAATAACTAACAAGAGAACACTGTAGCTCTAAATAAAGGCAGGGAAAAGGCTTGGCAAAAGATTGCTGACAGACTAAATGCGTAAGTTATGTAAACGATACAAGTGTATCATGGTACAGTGGTTACACAGATCAACTGTACATCTCCTCGTTAGTATAGTGGACAGTATCTCCGCCTGTCACGCAGAAGACCAGGGTTTGATTCCCTGGCGGGGAGTGAAGGCATGTGTGTTTGTGGCCACCAAACCTAATCTTATTAAGTGTATCATGGTACAGTGGTTAATGTTTCACACTACGACGGTTGCTGGTTCGATCCCTGTGGCCAACGTGGATCCTTCTGTGTTGAGTTTACATGTCAGTCTTATATTATAATGTTCTTTATTATTTGATCTCTGTAAATACTTTTAATTGCACCTGTATGAAATGTTCTGTACAAATAAGCATATTACCATACCATAACTGCAATACAACTCGGTTGTTAATAAGAGCTTTACTGACTTACTGTAGATGTGTGTGAACTCTACTGACCCAGTAGCCTTACCCTTGCCTTACATATTAATCCTTCACTATTACATCTTAATAGAAGCAATCTAATTGGACAGTGATGAACCTGGCAGCAAGTAAAAACTAAATATAAAAATATCTTCCATAATGTTAAGTAGCTTATAAAGAAATTTCAATGTGATCTCAATAGTAGTTTAAAAATGTATAAATGTCACTGTAGCTGCAAAGAAAAAGAATCAGGCAACTGCTACTGGTGGGGGGGGCACCTGAGGACCTCACGCGAGCAGAGGAGCTGGCACTGAGCCTTAATCGAGGTCAGCCTCAGGTGGAGGGAATAGAAGGGGGGTATCAACAGAGGTGTCTGGGAGAAATATGTACAAGGTATTGTCCACTACTTTCCCTCCAGGTGTCAGTCTCTTAATTGTGATAATTGATAAGTGACGGTATGCCCATCTCTGCATACTAAGAAAGAATGGAAGGACAGACTTCCGCTAGATCTCCCAGCCATGTTTGTGCAAGACACTCTTGACCCATGTGTAAGTTAGTCATGGTTTTGCTTTACAGGCTATTCTGTCATGCTATCTTCTCTTGCTTTAACAGTTGGCCCCAGTACATCCAGGGCTGTTGATGAAGACACAGTGTCTGCAGACACCGCTACGCAGGAGGTAAGCCCAAATGTGAAATGGTTTGGACATGTCTGCAATCTGAAGAACTCTATTTTATTAACAATAGACCTTGTTGCAGGGTGTACCCACACCACGGCCCCTGTTAGCAAAGAGTGAAGTGAGTAACTACCCATTATCACCAGCAACATACTTGGCTTCTTTTTGAGGCGTTATCTCTGTCACAGGATGTACGTGCCATTTACAGGTGAAAGCTGCTCCTGTCTGTTGAAAGGGAAAAGCTGGATATAGAATAAAAAAGCTTCTGATAAAGAAAACAAAGTTGGAGATCAAGAAACTACAGATCGGTTTAAGTATACACTGTAACAACGCAATAGTACATGGTTCAAACTGGGTTTTTAATTTTCTGTTGTCTTTCTCTCTACAGCTTCAAACAAAGGATGATTGAGAATGTGAATAAAGGAAATAGTGTCCATTTTGAGCATGTGTTTTATTTATCCAACAATACATGAGC
>JAOVYU010000037.1:16003885-16014105 GCA_025674565.1 Synodontis membranacea | reverse complement strand
CTCAGTGACACCCTGTGACATTTCGTGACGTCACAGACTTCTGTTTAGACAGGAGGTGTCAGGGAAAGGAGATACCTGCAGTGTGACAGTGTTTATTGATTTATGATTAATGAATCACAGACAGCTGTGTGATTATAAACTCTGCAGCTTTTAGTTCTTTTGATCCAGAGACAAACAGCAATATTATTATATTAGTTTGTTTTGCTGCATGATATGTTAGCAGTGTGCTAATTCCTCTCACTCTGAGATTAATAAATATTCAGTACGTCATAAACCCATGAAGGTGGAGCAGTTTGTGTCTCTTATGACTCTGTAAATAAATAAATAAAGCACAGATGCTCCTGTCAGTGTGGTTTATGTGCTAGCTGGCTAACGACATGCTGCTGTGCGCGTGAATATTACTCAGTAACGCTTTCAACACACAGCAAGGACAGACTGTAATATATTAAACATTACACATTAATTATATAAATTATTATCCAGCTGAAGAGAAAGAAGGAGAACAGGGTATATTTACACCAACCTGCTGTAGCTCCACTCTGCTCGGGTGGTGCTTCTTCTTCTTCGCCAACAGGTGAAACACTGCTCCAGCGCTTTAACCTTCACTTCCGCCCCCTGGTGGCTGAGTGGTGAAACTACAACCTGCTATTAAAATAGCATTACATAAATGTTTACTTTAAAATAGGAAATGTATTTTCACTTTTTAAACATAGTGAAATAAAGCTCTTAGGAGCAGCAGAGTGTCTATCAGTGATTTATTTATTTATTTATTTTAATTTTTTTAAACGTTAGTCTTTGTATTTCTTTAGTGTTTAAAAAAGATAAAAAGTAAACGTTACAGCACTTTTACACTGTGTGGTGAGTTACACTTATTACCAAAGACCTAGAATTATTAAATTATTATATACGAAGCTGTTCTTTTGTTTTAGGAAAAAAATAGACTATAAAGCACTTTAATGCTTAATGTCGCCATCTTGTGGCTGAGTTGTGAATTACATTCATGACCAAGGACGAAGCATCAAAACCAGGGGCAGTTTTTGATATGGGCAAAAATTGATATGGGTGGCATTGTGGTGGAAGCGGCATCGGGCACTCGCCAAATGTTTTATTTATTTATTTATTTATTTTTTGCGTGCGCCCATGCTGCCCCGACATCATTCCAGCGTATAGGTTTTCTATTGCCCATTTGCGGGGAGTAAGTGCGCCTTCTATTAGCGAGGTGCCCCTGCTGCCTGCCACACAGAGGGGAGAGGGGCGGGGCGGTGGGGGATTCTCTGCTGGAGCAGCTGTGACTGGTAAATTTATTTAAAGTCATTAAAGTCATTCATTTTAAGTCTTGCACATAACTATCTCTGATTGGCTAGATGACATACGATTAATAGCCAATCACCACTGAAGCCTCACTGTCACTCATACACATCACTCAAGCACAGCATGAAGCACGTGGAAGTGAAAAGGTTGGAAAAGTTGGAAGAATCTCTCCAGCAGTTTTTCTTTTATGATCCCGACCACGTAGCACTCAACCCTCCGTCGGCAAGGCTGATCATGGTCCAGACGTCTAGAGAAGCTGCTTCCCAAACACCGTCTATTGTAAAATAAGGAACATTAAGGAGATGGATAGCGAGGAATTTGACCAAGCTCGTGCACGCACGTTGTGCAGGATTCTTCTCCACAACTAAACTGCAACGCAACAGTCTGAGCGCGTGAACATACAGCACATGTTCTCACACTTACCAAAAAAACTACATAACAGACAAGTAGAAATATTTTTTTTCTCAAGTTAACATTTCCCTTGCCTAAGACAAAAGATTATTGTCATTCCATATGTTGTCAATAATATGTTATTGTCATATCCAACAGTTACTTGTCATGTGAAGTGAGCAAATATCAAACTGGATTTTCTACTAAAACAATTATAGTTATCTCACACCAACAAAATTACAGCGTAACAAAACCTTTTATAAATTGGATGACATGGCCCAAATTAAATCTCCACAATTTATATAAAAATTTGTTCATTTGTTAACATAACATATGCTTAAGCAAACGTTAATAACCCCTTTTTTTCTGTTCTCTCTCTCTCTCTTTCTTTTTTTTTTGAGAGGAGATATAGATTAAGTGAGCTGAGCAGCTGAGCAGCTTTCTCCTGGAAGTTTTTGCAGGTTGGGATGTCTGTATACATTTTCATTACATTCATTACATTTTGTTACTTTCATTACAAAGTCATGCTGCTAATTTTGTTTTAACATTAAAATCCAAGTTAATCTATTTTTGTGTAGATGCAAGTTCCCTTGTTTTGGCTCGTCTGGTTTATTTACTTTGTTTTTATTTATTTGTTAGTACCTTTGCTATTTATATTTTATTTAAATTTAATGTAAAAAAAAAGATAATTAATAAAGGCAATATTTTGTGTTGGAGTTTTCAGAGATTTTAATTTTTAATGTAAATATAGCCTATATATCGGTTCCAAATATCGGCTATCGGTAATCATTAACTAGAAATGGTGTGCAAAATTCCTAAAGAAATTTTGAGATGGGTGGTGCACGGTGCCAACATGCTAACGCCAACACCACCAGAGGCCACGTGTCGAGGTCACAGAGCGTCATGGCAAGGTCAACCTCAATCAGAGCATGTTAGCATATTAGCATGCTAACGGGATAATGCTAACACCACCAGAGGTCACATGGCCATGTCACAGACCAGTCTGGAAAGTTTCACCTCAATTGGAGCATGTTAGCATATTAGCATGCAAGCATGCTAACAGGCTAAAGCTAACACCACCAGAGGCCACGTGTCGAGGGCACAGAGCCTCATGGCAGGTTTCACCTCAAGCGGAGCATGTCAGCATATTAGCATGCTAGGATGCTAACATGCTAAAACTAAGACCAACAGAGGCCAAGTGGTTGCGTCTCCGAGCAACATGGATGGGAGTCAATGGGAAAAAGAGCCAAGAGTGCAAAATCAGTCTATCCCATTGGAAATGAATGGGAAGAATGAGGGATGAAAACGAAAAGAAGGAGAGGCAGATGGTGGAATGTGATCAGGGGGTCACCAGGATGTGGTGTGCGAAGTTGTATGTGTGTACGGTGAAAATTGAGGCCGTGAGAGACGTTTCATCCGTCCCATTGTAAGGCCGAGTCACAATAATAGGTACGGCAATGCATTCCTATGGGACTTTGCATTTTTTTGAGTGTGCATAACTTCACCGTGGTAACACACAGCCCTTAGAAATTTTAAACCCCACTACTCCCAGTCAGGCTGAACATCTTTCTAATTGCAATGCCATACGTCCGGTGTACGGATGCCGTGAGAGACGTCTCGTTCCGTCCCATTGTTAGGCAAGTCACAATAATAGGTATGGCAATGCATTCCTATGGGATTTTGTGTTTGTTTGAGCATGCATAACTTCGCTATGGTAAAACGTAGCCCTTAGAAATTTTACATCTCGCTTCTCGCGGTCAGGCCAAACGTTTTTCTAATTGCAATGGCATAGGTCTGGTGTACAGTTGCCGTGAGAGACGTCTCGTTCCGTCCCATTGAAAATGAATGGGAGGAAAGAGGGATAAAAATGAAGAGAAAGAAAGGCGGATGAGGAAACCAAGCAGTGCAATGTGATCAGGGGCTCACCCCGAAATTGTTTGTGTGTGTATGGTGAAAATTGAGGCTGTGAGAGACGTCTCTTTTCGTCCCATTCAATGTCAATGGGAGGAAAAAGGGATGAAAATAAAGAGAAAAACAGAGTGTTGGAATGCAAAGAGGGTGTCAGTAGGAAGAATTGTTCTGTTATCTCGAACTCACAATGAAAGGTGTAGCTGTGAGAACAAGTCGAAAGTGGTCCCATGTTATTTCAATGGGTCAAACGGACAGAAAAAGGGATGAAACGGACGAGTGGAGCGAAGGACACACTCTAAAAGTAATAGCACACCATTCCCGGTCAAGGGGCATGTTTTTCTAATTGCAATGCCATAGGTCCGACGCACGGTACGACCCGCATTAATGTTTGAAAAAAAAGTATGGAATAATAATAATAAGAAGAATAAACCGGCCAAAAAAATAGGGTCTTTCGTCCATCTCTCAGTCACCAAAGGGGGCATTGACATGATCCAAGTGTCCAGGCGACCAGCATAATGGCCTTCAGCCGCAAAACCACGCTCAAAAAAATTTCAAATAGTATATACCGCGGTCCAAAACTCGTTTTTTGGCCCTCTTTCGGCCACCGTAGGCCACATCGACATGTGCCATATGTCGAATCGTGCGGCCTGGAAACCACGCCTGAAAAACCCATTTTCTGGCAATTTCCGCGGCTGCTGCGCGGCCACCGAAGGTGGCATCGACATGTCCCGAGTGTCTCGTCGAGTGGCTGAAGGTTCTCTATGCATGTGCACAGCGAGCAGGGTATTACAAATGATTGTAGAGCATTTGTACAAAATGCCTCCCGAACGGAGTTTTTCGGCCATCTATCGGTCACCGAAGGGCGCTTCAACACGTTCAATGTGTCCAGTCAACCGGCTGAACGGTGTCTACGAGCTCGACCAGGGTCGGTGGATTCGCTGCCCGAAAACCCCTCAAAAAGCAATAGTAATATGGGTTGTTTCACCACCCATAACTAGCAATAATTGGTATTGGCCCTGAAAAATCAATATTGGTCGATTCCTAATACAGACTTATAATTTGCACCGATGTGTTTTCTAAATTCTATCACACCCATACCTGTATGTGGGAAGTGAGCGTGAGCCTCTGCACGGTCCTCAGTGCTCCTGTCTGCTGCTGTGCCGAAGTCTCACACACAACCTGTGGAAAGGGGAGCAGTGAACACAAGAATGACAGTTTTAACCTGTAATGGTGTTTACGATAGTTGTAAAATAACTTAAACCCATGTTTTTAAGATAAATTGCTAAAACACATTTCCTGAAATTGTTCATGCTTTTCCCAAAACAGTAAACACAAAACTCAAGCTACATTCAAAACCTTCCAAACCTTTACAAGCAATCAAACAATCCACTCAAATATATTAAATCTTTACCCAAAAACCAAACACTGCTCTCAGGTGACACACAACACCAAGTCAATGTAAACACTGCTCAGCATTCAGTAAACACTACACACACACACACACACACAAAAAGCAAAACACTGTACTTTTGCGAGCAGGATGAAAAAACTATTTATGATATTTACATTTATGTATTTATATGTACACAATAAAAAAACCCTACAAAAATTGTTTACAGTGAGTGTGTTAATCAGTCATTCTGTCTCTGGGCCGAGTCACGCCTACATCATCTCCAGGAAACAAGAATCCAGCGGCATTCCAAATCCCTTTTAACAGAACATTTTCTTTCAGTTCTGTTCTAAAGTGTCAGTACTGTAATACTGTATTGATAAAGATTCCTGTAATACTGTGAAACACAGATACAGTAAAGCACTGATTCCTGTCCCCTTTCTACAGTAGTGGAGACATCATACTGTAGCGTAGGACGCTTTTTACTCAATCGAGGCAGACACAGGGAGTAATAATAACATCCCAGTGCAATGGCTGGGAACTCTTTATTTCTCAACCTCGTATCACAGACAACAAGGGAGAACACAACAACACTCATTCGCTCATTCCCAACTTGGCCGGAGCCACCAAACTGAACACGGAGGGTGACCAACATGTACATGACCCCACGTTGTATGCTGGGTAAACCCCGCCCCCGCTACAATACTATCAAATTTTACTGTACTGTAACTTTCACCTTTAAAAGGGATATACTGTAGGCCTATGACTTCTTTTCTTGTCTGAATGTCCAGACTGTGGAAGTCACTGAGAATTTCCTAACATTTGGTTGCACACGTTGTTCTGCTTCCCTTACAGGCATGTCATGAACCAGAACCCTCTCATCCTATCTCACTTTTCCTATTACTCCAGCATTGATTTTCATTTTTTTTTGTTAAAGATGTTACCTGTATTTTGTTGCCTTTGTATAGAGCTTACTCCAGTCTGGTGAGTTTAAAGTTAAGCACCTGAGTGTCAGTGTCTAATGTAGGGAGAGTGTATAGTGATTTGCAAAAAGTGTGAGGCTGAGAAAGTGCTTCCAGTGCAGATACAATAGTATAAAAAAGTCAAGAAGGTGTAGATAAATTATTGCAGTGTCTCCATCGACTCCAGCTGAAACACTCTATGAAATGAGAAATGCAGTTTTATTAAACATGCATAAAAATAGTGCTTTTGGTGTACATGGAATATTACTGTATATAAATTAGTACATGTCAATTCAGGAACGAAAGATCTTACTTGCACATTTTGAAACTGTAGCTCGTTCACACCATCATTGCTGCGTTGAAGCAGGAACTCAATAAAGCTCTGTCATGCACATTGTTCACTGGAGCAAAAAAGTGAACAGTGAAACTGTGTTTGTCCTTTATCATTTGTCTTTGTATTTCCTTAAAATTCATAGAGTTGTTGGCACGAAATATTTAAACAATAGCATTCAGCTGGATTTCTTGTGCCACTGACTGGATGCCTTTCAGGTCTGCTAGAAAACAGAAAAAAGGTGTGGCATCTCTAATACAAGGGTACACAAGAGAAAATCATATGTATTCTAGTATATAGAGGAAACAGAAATCCACAGTGCAGTAAGTGAATGACCTGCGTTCTTCTCCAAATGTCCTGATTATGGATGAAACTGACAAGTGGCTTAAATACCTGGAACTGCTATCCAGCATCTCTCATGGTCATGCCATGAAGCAGTTCATGGTAAATAATTGTTGTTCTGATGTTATTTGTAATTTGGTGTCATGGTCATCATCCTCTTCTTCTTCCTATACCTCTTGATTCTCTACACTCCTCTCTTTATCTTCCTCTTCATCTTCCTAGGTTTCTTGGCTGGTTGTTGAGCTCCGTTTCACCAAACAGTGCACTTACCTGAGGCCCCTAATTATGCATGCATTTGCTTTGCATAAAAGTTCATAACAACAATTTAGAAAAACTGTGAGAACAATTTTGAAAACAGGGCTTCTTTTTTCAAAACACAGCACAGAATTCACATATCCACACACACACACACACACACACACACACACACACACACACACACACACACACACCATTAGATTTTACTGGAGACAGCAGAGAAAAGTTGTTTTTCACCTGCGCTCTGGTCAAAATGTCTGTACCCCTTGACCCTCTCCCTCCTCTCACCACCTCTTCATCTTCCTTGGTTTCTTGCCTGGTTGTTGATCTGTGTTTTACCAAGCAGTACACTTACCTCAGGCTGAGTTTTATGCATGTATTTGATTTCTGTAACAGGTTCTTCTCTGGTTGTTTTAACATTGAGAACAATGTGTTGGGAATTAAGCTTGTGTGTGTTTAGACACTGACAGCTGTGTGCTGTTTGCGTTGAGTACAGGGGTTCATTGTTTTGAGTGGCAGTGCTTTCTATTAGACAGCAGGAGCTTAAGTGTGCTTTGGGGTAAAGTTTGAGTTTAGAGAAATAAAAAGAGGGTTTCGCAAATCTGTAAATAGTAAAAAGCATTGAATAACTGTGTTCAGACTGAAACACATTACCAAATGTGTTTATATAACATAACATTGCATAACATTGCATAACATTACATAACAACATTATATCAGTGGCTACCTTTGCTTATCAAATATTATTTCTGGTGAGTATTATGACTCAGCTAAACAACAGATAATTATTATATATTAAATTATAAAAGCCAACAGCCACACATTTATATGTTTACCTTCACTAATGTGTTAATCTGCTAATCTTTAATCTGATTACTTTGATTACTTTACATTAAGTTTACTTTATCATGGGTTGCTATGTGATAAAATGGAAAAAAAAAAACAACAATTTTGACTCAAGCTACATCTGAGTTTGTTTTTTTTTTGCTAGCAAAAACATTGGACCTGCTTCATGGGATGTTTCTTATTCTCTGTAAATATTGCTGAATCAAAATCCTGGTCTCACCACCAGGTAGCGCTCTTATACACATAGAGTACATCTGTGAACACGGGCTCTGGTAGTGCTCCCAATTATCTACAAAAAGAGGGTTTCTAAACTTTTAAACTAGTATGTAGACCTCAGATCCCAAAACTTGCTACAAGTGCACACTTTTATCCAGCCAATCACAGCATATATGGGTCATTTAATCAATCAAGCCACGCCCACTGACCCTACCCCCCCCAACCAGCACTCAGGTAGATCCTGAGAGGTCTCTCTCTCTCTCTCTCTCTCTCTCTCTCTCTCTCTCTCTCTCTCTCACACACACACACACACACACACCATACTGCAAAAACACGCCTGTAGTGAGAAAATGTTCATTTCTCAACTTCAGGATTGTGAAAAGAGGAGGTAAACAATAAATTAAGGTAAGATGAATAAATCTAACAACTTTATTACCACTCAGTACGTATCTTAATAATGTATTGCTTTTATTATTCATGCTTTACAGCTCAGATCCATTTCATAACATGGTAATATTATACACATTATTTTATATCATACTGAGTATAAAATACTTCTTTTATAAACATGGTATATCTTATAGTTGCATTATACCTTATATCTTATAGATGCTTCACCCTGTAGCTTATAAATATGTTTATTAAATCTTATAAATTATAATCATATTTTGCTACAGATATTTAATTTTACACAGACATTCACAAACACTCTGCTTACAACATCTTTTTTTTCCAGATTTTTCAGCGTCAGTGAACTTACAAATCTTCTGTCATGTTTTCTCTAATCGAGAGAGAGAGAGAGAGAGAGAGAGAGAGAGAGAGCATGTGTGTGTTTGTTTGTGAATGTGAAAATGCAGCAGGGTGTTCAACATGTGTGTGTGTGTGTGTGTGTGTTTTCACAGCTGAAGTGTGTGTATCAGTGTTTGAGGTGAATCAGAATGTCAGCAGCTATAACAGGTATGATATATAAATATTTCTAATTAACCGAATTAAAGTAAATGATTGGAATTAATTAATTATCACACTGACACAAATTCTCTACAAAACTCTCTTTTGCTTTATATTAACTTTGTAAACAACTAGATTTTTGCCTATTCGCTGGATTAAAAAAAAAGGTTCCACATATGTAAATGTGAATAATAATAATAATAATAATAATAATGGAAAAATACACTATAAATCATTAAGTACAAATAAAAAACTAAAATATACAGATTATTATTGTTTTTTTTGAACATTTATTAAGATTTTCCACACAGTGTAATAACTTGAGTTGTGGTAAGAAGTGTGAGTTTCATCATGGACATGAATGTCCTGACAAGATTGGGCTTTCAGTGATTTCTTTAAATTGTTCTTTATCTGGGAAGGATGACTGTACAATATACACATTTCAATTTATATATATATATTTTTTTATTTCAAACTTGGTAAAGTTATTTTTTTTTTTTTGCGAGTTTTCTGAAATCAACACAGGGTCAAATTTATGCATACAGCACCAGAATTATTTGTTTAAATATCCATTTGGTAGCCATCAACAGGCTTCTGGTGACCACTTTTCTTTGTAGAATTGGTAAAGTTCAATTAAATTTCTGTGCTTCCTTGCACAGTCCAATATTTTAAATAGCTGGCGGCAATATAAAACTCCCTTGACTGTAGACAGTGTTCCAGCAGCTTCAATTCCATGGGAGGCCTGTGCATTGATGGTTCCTGGGTTGTTCCTTACCATCCGTTCCTCTCTCTGTAACAGTTTGGGTCTTCTTCCTTGTACTTGTCAAACAAATCCTTTTTATGTTGTGCACAGAGAAGCTACCAGCTTTAGTCGATAATGATCATTATCGGAAGTTAAGAGGCCTTGGCCTTGGCAAGTTAAAAGATATTTTGGAACTTTCAGCACCACTGTATTAAAGGTCCACTATGTAGGATTTAGAGGAATCTATTAGCAGACATGGAATATATTATTCATAAATATGTTTTCCAGAGGTGTCAAAAGTACACACATTCTTTACTCAAGTAAAAGGATAGATTCCTTTGTTTAAAAATACTCTGGTAGAAGTAGAAGTATTGACTCAACTTTTTTTTTTATGAAAGTAAAATTACAGGCTACAAAACAAACTTCGAAGGCCAATATTATGTATTATTTTGAGAATAATATAAATAGATTATATTTTTGCTATTTATGTAAATTTCTTATTCATATTCCATTGCTACTTTACAAAAGTCTTCAAAGAGTTTGGTCTTTTCATGACAGCCTGGACAACTAACC
>JAOVYU010000037.1:15813712-15822328 GCA_025674565.1 Synodontis membranacea | reverse complement strand
AACAAGATCTCAATCAAAAGAATGCAGTGAAAATAAACACTTTCGTTTGGCCAAAATAATTCGTCCAACTCTAACTATAAATGATTGACAGTGCACCTGCAATTCTATATATTTCATTGCTAAGCCCCTCCCTTCTGGTTTTATTTATAGTCCCTAAGCTCCGCCCCCTCTGATTTTATCCATAGCTGAAATCTGGACTTTCACTGAAAAAGAGGTACTGTATATCCTCATCAAAATCACTCCAATTTAAAGCTATATAAGGATACGTCTTTAAACTTAAGTCACAGAGTGCGTTAAATCCCGTAAATGGAACTGATAAGAGCAATGCGTGTGAAATGTAGGTTACACCTTCTCCACTTTAATAGTTAAATAATGTTTTAATAGCTGAATAATATATTTTATTAAATTCAATGACGTATCAATGAATTATCAATCAAATAAAGAAACACATTATTAGCCAGCTACTAGTCTCCTTAAAACTGATATTCAAGTGAGATTCTTCTTCCCTCCATTTTTCCACCTAATTAAAGCGGCCAGCTCAGGATTCCCAGAATGCAATGCATTGTTTTTGTTTTGAAAACGCGTCAGCTCTACCTGTTAATGATCCCGTCAACAGCCATTTTGAACTTTTTCTTCATCTGTGTGTCATACGTGGAAGCTCTGAACAATATAAGCCTTACAGTTGTGCTCATAAATTTACACACCCTGGCAGCCATTTTTTAGAAAATCTGATTGAGCGTGCCCTAAATTTTCTCTTTCATTCAGAGTTAGTGGCTGGGCAAAGCCATTTATTATCACACAATTGTGTTTGGTTTTTTTAATCATAATGACAAGTGGAAGCACCCAAATGGCCTTGACCAAAAGTTTACATACCCTTGAAGTTCTGATAATATTAAAACAAACTGACACACACACACACACACACACAGGTTAATTGGATAATTAAGGGTAATTTTCCACCCCTGTGACTTGTTTGCTTGTAATTAGTGTGTGTGTATAAATAGTCAGTGAGATTCTGGGCTCTTGACAGTCACCTGCACATTTCACTCATGGGGAAACAAAAGAACTGTCAAAGGACCTGATAGAACAGAAAAAGATCTCCAAAGAGTTGAGAATGCCAATCAGCAGTGTTCAGACTCTCATAATGAAGTGGAAATTGAGGGGTTCTGTTACCACCAAGCCACGGTCAGGTAGACCAACATTTCAGAACTTCAGCTGACATCCCAGCTTCTCTACACAAAAGTGGTGAGGATGTTTCAAGATGCACAGTAAGGAGGCACTTAAAGAAAAATGGGCTGCCAGAATAAGGCCGTTGCTGCGCCACTGTCACAAAATAGCCCGCAAGCATCAGAACTTCTGGAAAACGTCATCTGGAGTGATGAGACCAAAATGTAACTTTATGGTCACAACCACAGAGGCTATGTTTAGAGAGGAGTCAAAAGGACTATGATGAGAAGTACACCATCCCTACTGTGAAGCATGGAGGATCTCTGATGGTTTGGGCTGTGTGAGCTACAGCGGCACGGGGAATTGGGTCAGAGTTGATGGCAGGATGAATGCAGCATGTTATCAGAGAATACTCGAAGACAATTTGCACTCATCATCCTGGAAGCTGTGCATGGGACGCACTTGGACTTTCCAGCATGAAAATGATCCCAAACACAAGGCCAAATTGACCCATCATTGGCTAAAAAATGTAACTTTCACCATCACAGTGTCCTGACCCCAATATTATTGAGCCACTTTGGGGAGATCTCAAACGTGCAGTTCATGCAAGACAGCCCAAGAATTTACAGGAACTGGAGGCTTTTTGCCAAGAAGATTGGGCAGCTTTGGGATCTAAAAAAATTAAGTCCTTCATCTACAACTATCACAAAAGACTACGAGCCGTCATTGATGCTAAAGAGGGAATACACAGTATTAATAACTAAGGGTACCCAAACTTTTAAACAGGGACCATTTCGGTATTTTCTTAACTGTTATGTTTTTGTTAATGATTGTGTTATTTGAGATGTCTCATCGTTTAATTTGAATCCCATTAAAAATAAGAGATGCGTTTATAAAATTTAAAATATATATAGAAAGTCAAAATATCTTCAGATTCACGTTATAATTTAGTTGACTAGGACGTTCACGGATTATTTCTGGAATATCAGTGTCATCAGAAATGGCGACTCGTGTCTGGTGCATAGGATTATGGGAAAGGTGAGCCGGCTAATGTAAATCTTGGCCAGTTCCCGCCCACCAGAAGCTCCACTACCGGCCACAGGGCAGCGTAACACCCTCAGATTGATTGTGCTGCTGTGATTGACAGGAGAGACAGAGTTTGCCCCTCCCACTCAGAGAGCACCGGATGGCCGCGGATGTCCTGGTTATAAATCAAACGTTTTTCTATTGCGCCAAGTTTACATGCAAAAAAAAAGGTCGAATTCATTTGAATATCTGTACAATTTCTTTTTTTCTTTTTTTTACTGAATTCGGACGTAAAGGTGATTTTAGTGATTTTGGTCTGTGTGACTGAGCAGCCAAAGCATCACATGACAACAGGATGGTAGCAGCGTTAGATCAGGAGCAACATGTACAATAATCAACATTTCTTTGACATGTTAAAGACAAGAGAAGAAAACATGGAACAGATATAAGACATTTATAAATGGAATTCATACGCAGAAGCATTAACACACACACGCATACACACACACACACACACACACACACACACACACACACAAAACAAGAGAAAACATCCTGCATCATTTTCTGTTCTTTGCTAACGCAGTGCAAGCCATGTCATCTGTGTGTCGTGCTAAATCGAGAAAGCATGCGCTCTTTTTGTTGTTGTTGTTTTTTTTCCAGTCATTTTTCTCGAGCAGGTTCAGACATGCAGGATCCAAACGGCACTCGTGCAGAAATAAAAAAAGATTCGACCCTTCAGACCGCCACTGCATTCTCAACTCAGTGACAAGATGCAACCGAAGTTCACATTCCTCACATTCCCCCGACCCGGCGTCCTGGTGCCATTCAGACCGAACCAATGCGTTCTGACAGAGAGGGCCAAAGCACCAAAGCTGTGCCAGTACCACAACTTTACATTACAAAACAACAACAACAACAACAACAACAACAACAGCCTTTTCTCCTCTCACATTTGGTCACTGTGAGAAAATGAATTTTTCCAGTTAGCACATGCTCATGAGGTAAAATTACAATTACATGCAGAGCTTCTTTTCCAACAAACATGCATTTGTGTGTGTGTGTGAGTGTGTGTGTGTGAGTGTGTGTGTGTGTGTGTGTGTGTGTATGTGCATTCCTATTACTCAGTTTGTATAGTCTGAATCAGGATTCTTTTGATTTGATTCAGAATTACACGAATCAAATTGAAAATAAAATTCTGTCTGAGTTGGACGTGAAGCTAAAAACACCCGAGGGTTCCGAGGGTTCCGAAGGTTCCTTTCAAAAGAACCCACAGTTCCACCTTCAGCATCACATTTAAATCCATTTCCTCATAATCCTGTCCTACTGAGACAAACCAGAGTTCAGGTTTAGTTCTCGTTCCTACACTCGGTGTTGATGGAACCCTGCTGTGTTCTCCTGCTCTGTGTGGTTCTTTAGTCAGGTGCCATCACAGCGATCACACGCTGACGTCTGACGCCTCGTTTTCACACAGTTTTTCAATGGCGTCCAGTATTCTGCATAATATATATGCAATACGCAGTCGCTCAAGTGTTCAAAGCAAGGAAATGCATTTCTTTAAGGATGCACTTCTTCCTGGTGTGTGTGTGTGTGTGTTTAAACTATCATGGAATGAAGCAATCATTATTTATATGTGAAATAAATGACAATATAATGGAGGGAAATCACTGCATAGTTCAGTTCTATATTGCTTCAGCGTTGGATTAGCAAAACTCTAACAATGGATTAGCGTACACAGCATTTTGATCCAAGCAGAAATATACAAAGACTGTAACCTGACAATCGACAATCACTTTACCGAATAACATCTTGGCTAATACTTCTACAAAACCTTAAAGGAAATCCACGGAAATCCACTGATTTCACTGACTTCATGCAGCATGAAAATCCCGATTTCTAACAGAAATATACCGCTGTGCTCTTCATCGTGTCTCATTAAATACTGTAAATCAGCAACTGTGGTGATCACTGAACATACTAGTAGATGATGTTGGGGTTAGTCGTGTTAGTTATCAGGTTGTGAACAAGCCGGGCCGCACTCCGTCCACTTACTCTGAGCACATGAAGGACGACATCGGGCCGACCTCTTTCGCTTTCTGCAGCGCATGTTTCTGATTAAACGCTTCCTCTTCCTCCTCTTCATCCTGTCCAGTGGCAAGACACGAGATTGTGTAATAAGGACACGCTACAGCAATACAAATGTGTTGCAATACAGAATTTGTTAAGTAAATCATTCAGTAATTTTCATAAAATGCAGAATATTTCATTTTCAGATTGAAGATAATATCACTACCTTGGTGAGCTCTTGAGCGTTGGCTAAATTGTCTACAGCGATAGCCAAGAAGACGTTGAGAAGTGTGTCTGATATTTAGGTTAAGGGTTTGGTGGGAAGAATAATAAAACAATGAGGACACTTCAAACGATCACGCACGTTCATACACTTCTAAATGAATGTAAAAGCAGAATGTTTGAAGGTCCGAGGAGAGAACCCTGAGGAACACCATCACAGGAAGTGCTAAAAGGGCAGAATTTCAGTTTGTATTGCTATCACACATTGTCTTAATAAAATACTGAGTGACTGAGTGGTGTGATGAAGCAGAGTTACTATTATCAACCAGAAGTTAATTATTTTTCTATAACAGCACGTCCCTGAGTATTTTATTCTTCTTACACCACAACAATCTGACAACGATTACACTTCATTATTTATTAAAGATGTTTAAAGTTACATTCTAAAGTTCTGTCAAACAAGTTAATTTCTGTTCTCCAAAAACGCAGCTTGTCAGATTTACAAGAAACTGCAAAATGTAAACGCCTACGTCCTGAACAATAAAGTAAAAAATAACGCTTAAAATAACGCTTGCAGCATTTCTCTAATTTGTTAAACAATAGTTTAACTCATGAGGAAAAAGATACAGTTTCCAAACAATGTAAGGACGATGAAATAAATGGAAGACCACATTCCAGACTTAACTCCGCCCTGAGAGCGAATACCGTTGTACATCACTTCGTTCCAGTCCTCACCTGTAAGGATCTGGAAATATGACACAACATAGAAAGAGATAAAAGTGTTAAAACTGAAATCATTAAAGGTGCATTAATGAGACTGGAGCTCTAGTGGTTAAAGAGGTGAAGAAAAACAACTTTTTTTTTTATACCCATTCCTAATGATGTAGACCAAGCCACACTCCCTGAATCTAACATGACTGGTGGAGTTCAGTTAGCTGGTTGATGGTGTTTCTTTACAGATCTTACAGTGTTTACATATCAGGAGGAACGTCACTAATGCTGGGTATAGCTTCAGCCCCTTTACCAGTAATAAACTACTCTGTCTTGGAAATATTTACAATTTTTATAGCCTGATGATGGAACTGCAGCCCCGCCCTCTCTTCTAGCAAGTGCTCCTCACCATTCTGTGCCAGTGGTGCTGAAAGAACAGCGCCGGTCGAGAACAGAGAGAAGACCGCGCTGGTTCAGCAGCACCAGGAGCGGACAGCGACAGCCTCTGCTCTGCAAGACGGGACTGCACAACTGGAACAGCTAATTAATCTACCCTCTACAAGGCATCAGGAGCTATAAAGGGGCTCAGGGTGCAGTCAGAGGTGAGTCAGGCTACCAAGCACAACTCCACTTTATGTGTATCATGTGCTTCCAGACTACAGTGGGGAAGATGAGTCTCCGGTGCCCTTCTTGTTGCCCACCGCACCTCCCGACACCCAGAGGGAGCTCTATCACTTGGAGACTGCCCAGATGGATGCTGCTCCCACTACTGATCCTCCAAACCACCACACGCCTCCTTCACTGCTTACACTTTTTCTGCACCCTCCTCTGTCTCATATGTCTGTGTCCATCAGCGCACAGTAAAATGTTTATACTGAGCGCCTACCAGATTCTGCCATGTTTTCCTTTCTGAACAGACCGAGATGGGGGCGGAATGAAGGGGCATTGGGGGCGAATCTGTAAAAAGACCATTGTAAACGCAGGCAGGTAGTCCGGTCTGGACTGCAGTGTTCCAAACAGATTTTTCAGACATATATTACACTCATGCTGATGCTGGGGCTTAACTTTTTTATCACGTTCTGCATATTTTCCAGGTTATATAATACAGTATGAGTAAGAAAGTGAAAAAAAATCCTTTAACCTTTATGCCTTGTTCACACTACACCATTCTGAAAGTTGCCTGATCGCTGTACCGTTCATGCTACACAACCTCCAGACTCCCGATCATAAGTCAGCGCGGTGACAGGGGGTCACCAACTGCACCATGTTTCAGCACCACTGGTCCATTTGGTCTACAAAACAATGTTCTGTCACAAAAAGTTAAGTGGGTATTGACACAGGAAATGATACGACCTTCATACCAAACTGGAGTTTCAAAATAAACATCCAAAAAAAACAAGTGCTACAACTTGTTTGTGCGATGATTAGTTCTGAGTAAAAGTGATTTGATTTGATTTGATTTGAAAATCCACGCAAAAAATTAAAGACAGTAGAGGCACGGGTGCTCCTGCCAAAGATCTATTACATTTTGATTTATGACAATATTTTCTATAATGTTTCTTTTTTTTTCTTTTTTTTTTGCTCTTTGAGCTGAACTTTGAGGTGAGTTGAGCTCCCCCGCCTCTTTCCACCGACTCGTGTCCTGCGCTCTCATTGGCTGTAGCTCCCCAGTGAATTTAACAGGTTCAATATCTGGTCAGAGTCAGCGACTAGTCAGTGAGATTGTTTGCTGACATCTTTACAGTGTTCACACACAGTGAGTGTTTATCACTGATCAAACATGGAGTCGCGCCCGATCGAGGGCTTTTGTTTGTGACCCAAAATCAGCCTTAAAATTGTGCAGTGTGAAAAAGGTATTAGCTGTATCACAGTTGTAATTCTCTTTAGAGAAAAGAATCAGATCAATAACAGTAAATATACAAATGAAACACGTGATCATGGCTGAATAAGAAAGTCAAAATGGGTCAGAAACAGAAGTTTCATATCACAGTGAGTCTGAGTCTTACCTGAAACACGGTCATTATGGCAGCTGGAAACGTATCAAAGTTAGTAGGAGTGAACTCTTCAAAGATAAACCTGCAGGACAAAAAACAACAACAAGATTTTATTTCCCTCTCTAAACAAACCGCTTTTTCAGTGTGTCACTTCTTGCCCTGTTTATACCAGAATCTCCAAGACCATTTTTCCAGCAACTATTTCTTCACTTTCTGCATTGAAAGATTTAGATTTTTTGTCAGTGAATTTGTCCCCCAACCTGGTGAGATGATAATTATTATTAACTCTTTATTAATCAGTGCTTTATTTATCAGTTATTACTCTTAAAGAGGAGAACTCACCTTCCCCCGAACAGCTGCATTCCCAGCAGAGCAAAAACCACGATGAAGAGGAAGAGGAGGAAGAGCAAACTGATGATGGACTTCATGGAGTTCATCAAAGACACCACCAGGTTCCTCAGAGACGCCCAGTACCTGAAAAAAGCATCGTTAGGGTTAGAGTTAGGATTAGTTTCACGGTTAAATGCTAAACTCTGCCCACTCCCCACAAAAACACATAAATCTCATCTAACCCAAAGCTGTCACAGACCAACATGTTAAAAATTTCACCTCTTTGCTTCTTTAAAAAATTTTTAAAAAGCGATATTATCACCTGTCAGGGATTATCACTCTAGACATCACTGAAATCTGATTGTCACTGTAATCATTTCACAGACATGTCAAATTTAATCAGGTTTGCTTTTTGTTTGTTTGTTTTGTCACACACTTGGTGATTTTAAAGATCCTCAGCAGTCGGAGCGCACGCAGGACGCTGATCCCGAAACTCATCCCCGGTCTGAAGAAACTCCAGATCACCTCGAAGATGCTGCCAACGATCACCTGCACAACGTCACAGCGGATTATTGTAGAGTTACACCTTATAATCTCACACACACACACACACACACACACACACACACACACACATACACCGGTGGTGGGAATTTTAAAGGATCAGCAATGTGAGAGATTTTGATGTGACTCACTCCAAAGTCGAAGCAGTTAAAGGAGGAGTGGAAGTAAAGGCGAGGACCGAGACCATACATCTTCAGGAACATCTCCGTCAGAAACAAACCCAGGAACAGAAACTCTGCGTAATCTACAACACACACACACATGCACACACACACACACTTAGCAATTGATATAACCACAATTATCTCAGTTACAGACTGGAAGAAATGTGTGAAAAATGATGTAAATAATATTTATTATATTTATGAATACAGCAAAGATATTAATTCACTGCTGATTTATTTTTACATGACTGTTAATTTATTATATTCATATTATATTTAGATTATTTATTATAAAATAATACTAAATATAAACTATAAACTATACTATAAACTATACTAAATTTAGTTTATTTTTTAATTATTATGGGCGT
>JAOVYU010000037.1:15778876-15793721 GCA_025674565.1 Synodontis membranacea | reverse complement strand
CATTACCACCATTATCATCACCACCATCATCATCATCACCAACACCGTCATCATCATCATCATCATCACCACCACCACATCATCATCATCATCATCATTACCACCATTATCATCACCACCATCATCATCATCACCAACACCGTCATCATCATCATCATCATCACCACCACCATCATCATCATCATCATCACCATCATCATCATCATCATCATCATCACCATCATCATCATCACCAACACCGTCATCATCATCATCATCATCATCACCATCACCACCACCAAATCATCATCATCATCATCACCATCATCATCATCACCACCACCACATCATCATCACCACCACTACCACCACCACATCATCATCATCATCATCATCATTACCACCATCATCATCATCACCAACACCGTCATCATCATCACCATCATCATCATCATCACCAACACGGTCATCATCATCATCACCATCACCATCTTCATCATCATCATCATCACCACCACCATCACATCACCATCATCATCATCACCATCATCACCATCATCATCATCACCATCATCACCATCACATCATCATCACCACCATCATCATCATCACCACCATCATCATCATCATGATCATCTTCATCATCACCATCATCATCATCATCATGATGAAGTGAAAGTGATTACTGACACACCATGCACAACAATGACATGTGTTCTCTGCATTTGACCCATATGTGAATGATCATCATCATCACCACCACCACATCATCATCACCATCATCATCATCATCATCACCACCACCATCATCATCATCACCATCATCATCATCACCATCATCATCATCATCACAATTACTCCCAGAGTTGTCACTATCATCATCATCTCCCTGATGACAGCCAGTGAACAGATTCCTCTCAGCTCACACATGCTCATGACTCACACTGAGATGTTTATCTTCAAGTCTCTGAGTGACAGATTGTGTTTCATTGGACGCCAGATTTATTACAGAGCCATTAACAAAACCCGACTCGTGTGCAGAGAAAGACGGGTGATGACACACTTCCGATTTGCGTGCCACTCGCGGTAATTTAACATGTGCTTGTGCGCACACACACACACACACACACACACACTCACACACACACACACACACACAAAACAAGAGCCTTAAACTGACTACCTATAAGTGTAAACAGTAAACATGGATGTGGTGTTTTTTAGTACAGATTAATATTGATGGCCAAGGACACGACAAGTGGAGGTGCATTTAAGTGTAACGGCTAAAATAACAATAATAACAATAATAATAATAATAATAATAATAATAATGATAATAACACCACAATGCAGTTGAATAAGCTACCTGCACTCCTGTTTTCCTGTTTTACATGTTTTCGTTTTGATATAGCACAAACCTCACATCTCCAGCAAGACAGCAACATCTAATGATAGAGCAACACTGGAGTTGAGCTAACGTTAGCTTCGGTGTTCATTTCTATTAATAGGTATTTTCTTACACACACAGACCCATTGCTGAACGATCAGCTTCTGATTGGTGCAAAGATTCAATATCAGAACACATGACTGGTTTATAGAAACAACTCACTTCTATCTATCTTTACAAACGAACAGGAAATAAAAAAAATAAATCCAAGACTTTGCTGGTTTATAATTATAAAACACCAACAACACTAAGACACGTCTATTTACTGATAAACTGTGAAGTCATGAGTGAAAATGAATTCCCTTTTTTTTTTTACTAGATTATCTATAACAGATCTCTATGACGAGATGTGATTCTTAAATGATCAGGAAGGACATTGTTATCGTCCTTCAGCACCATGGACAGAGTCCAACATTCACGTATGCATTATTTTCCTCTAACAGCACATCCCCAAGTGTTTTATTCCACTTACACCACAGCAATTTACTAACAATTACAATTCATTATTTATGAAAGAACAATACATCAAACTTTTATCCATTTACAGTTACATTAACTTATGTTATAGCAGCTACAGACAGTGGTTTGTTATCCAGAACTCAGCAGCGCCGTGTTACTATATTAACAGTGTTTGTGGATCACGTTCGGTAAAACGGTTTGCACAGTGCAGAAGAGCTTCTTCACCTCCTGACTGATAAAGAGAGCTGTAGAATTCACTGGCATTAACAGCAGCTAAATGAAGCCGGTGATAAAGCTTCGTGTCACGGCGGAACATCAGCTAATGCAGTAATATCCGAGTACCATCAGTGTCTCTGTCCTTGGTTAATGACTCAGTCACACAGCTCAGGTCTGTGATGCTAACAAGGCCGTGGAATTTCCCTTACCACATAAATAAAGCATCTATTTATCGAACTAATGATTATACACTCAGGCATTACCGATTGTGTGGCATCAAACCATGAAAGATTCATGACGTTTTTTCATCAGTACACAGAAGAACACTCCATCCTCTTCAGGAAACTTTCTAGGGAACAATTCACACCTCTGAACTCTGTGAATAAACTCAATTTGGACAGGAGACCTGGAGTCTGCGAAATGTCACACTACACCATGAGAGTCCAGCGCTCTCGGAAAAACACTCAGCTGGACATTTTGCTTCACTCCAGTAAAAGTTTGTAGATGTTCATCTAGAGATGGAACCCAGGATCAGAAGCGGGAGGATCAGATATCAGATATCAGAGAAAAAAAGAATTTGATCTGATCCTGTAATAAATGGAAAAGATTGGAACCAGGTTTGGAAAGGGTTTTTTGGCAACTGGAAATTTTAATAGTACTGTTTTGGTAAGATTTATTTCTTAATTAATATTTATACTTTTATATTTATATTTATACTTTATGATATTTGCAATGCAAGTGATTTTTGTGTGAAAGTTGCAGTCTTCCATAAGGCTTGTGTTTCCTAGCTGTGTATTTTTGTAAATCTTCACTTTTAAAAATATCTTAAATTTTTTTGCATTTTTCTTAAAGAGCACACATCAGTATTATCTGATACTCCACATTTCAGTTTGTATTGGAAGAAAATAAATTAAAAAACTACGTCAGCTGTGAATGCTCAAATCAGAAAGAAAGAAAACAAGACAATAAAATCATACTGTAGCATAATTCTGCAACTGACTAAAAGTAATATCTAGTTACACAACATTCCTTTCTTATAAAATCCAGATGAATGACGGACGATGACTGAATGCACTGAAATTCCAGTTTTCTTTTAATGCCTAATCATTAATAATTCATTTATGGATATAAATTAGACAATTTGACGTGGTTATGTTTTGTTTAGTAGTTCCACTTCTACTTCCACTTCTATATTTATTAACTAAGGAATAACACACTCCAGGCTATGCTGGTATAGGAAAATAATCCTAAAATACAATTCTATAAAATAATAGCAGCGTTCCAACACCAGCTTCTTTTTTCTGTCAGAAAAATCGCAGCTTGTCATGTTAATAAGAAACTGCAAAGCAGCGTAAACTCCTCTGTCCCAAAACTCAAATTTCCAGCTTTACTTCTGACTGTTACAGTGCGCTGACACTGGAGACTCCTTCCATACGTGCTATATAAGTATCTCCTTACTTTAAGAAAATTTCACCGTGTCAATAATTGCACATTTTTGAATGTGTTTACGTGAAGCGTCCGCCGTACACGTCCCCTGTGAACGAGCTGTTACTATAGAACGATTAGAACACGCGCATTAATATACGTTAAAACTGTGATTTATGTAACAGTCAGAGACACAGTTACTGTATAAAAAATAAATCCAGACCTTCTGATCTGAGAATTCCACAGCACTGTGGGATAAATATAAATAATGTTTGAGGTTCATGGTGCAGAGCAGAATACACCAATGTTATGAATTTTGCACGTCATTATGCAACACACACACAGTGGGCAAGTCCGAGTGGGTGGAACACATTAATCCCGAGCGCGTTTCCAACCAGCGTCTTTAGAAATAAAAATAGTAAGAGGGGTGTTGCACACTTGTAAATGTAAAGATACGCTCATAATTCAGCTGAAATAAACTTTAGATCACTTTTATACTGCATCTCTTAACCTATGAAACCTCTCAGGAACCATCAGAGGGTCTCTCACTGTAGTCACTACATAATTAACAGTGCTTACTGAATATTTAAACCAAAAAACGAGTATACAATCGCCATACTGAGAAGCTAAATATTAAAGGGCCTATGTTTCTATATATAGCAATCAAGACACACCCAATGAGAGCTGCTCCTATTCTTTATATGAACTAAGTGACATTCATGGCCATCAAGACTCATAACTGCTTGGTATTCCCATATATGGTAATGAGGACACACCCACTAACAACCGCTCTCATTTTTATATAGGGACTGAGCAGCATTCCAAAATTTCCATATATAACAATCAAGACACGCCCATTAAGAGAATCTCCCATTTTCATATACAGACTCAGTGACATTCAGAATAGAAACGTGACATACAGGGACTCATCTGCACAGACATTTCCCCATATATGGCAATCAAGACACGCCTTGTATATCTGCTTGTATATCCCTATAGAGATTCACTGACACTCCCTTATTGCCAAATAAGCAATAAACACCCCTGATAATACCTGTGTTTTCCAAATATGGCCTCAATGACACACCTATATTGCTATAGATAGATTTTTCAACACATCCACTTGGAGATGTTCTCATTTCCTTATACAAGTGACAAATCTGCATTCCCATATGTGGCAAGACACGCCCACTAGAAGACTATACAGAGGTGGTATTCCCATTTTCCCATTTAAGATACGCCCACTGAGGGCTGCTCTCATTTCTACACACACACTCAATAACCTGCCCATATGTAGTAAAGACACGCCCACTAAGACCAATTTTCATATCCATATGTAGAGTCTATGACACACCTCTATTCCCACTAAAGGACCTCATATCATGCTTATATTCCAGGACATGGCAATCAAGACACGCCCACTAGAAGCTTCCCTCGTTTCTATATATGGACTCTTTGACACGCCCACAATCCCAGAGCGACGCATCTTGTTGAATACTGTATATAAAAAAATTCTAATAATAATAATCATCATAATAATAATTTTTAGTGTGATTATTATTATTATTATTACTTTATTTTTGTTTCTTTTTGTAACTGTGTATTTATACATAGATACAAAATAAAACAATAATAAAACAATTTTTTTTTAATAGAGTGCAGATACAATGCAGATGTGTATTTGCGTGCGCACGTGTGTGTGTGTGTGTGTGTGTGTGTGTTTCTGTGTTGTTGTTGTTGTTTTTTCCCTTTTTTATGTTTGTTTGTTTGTTTTTACCATGCATGGAGAAAATGCATAAATGAAAGGATATGGCCACTCTATGATCCTCTTGGCGTATTTCCTCACCAGGTTGTCCTCGCTGAAGATGAAGAGTGACCTGTTCTGGGTGAAGCAGTTCTGTCGGACCGGGATGGGGTTGTACAGGGCCATGGTGCGCGCGCGCTGCGCTTTGGTCTGCTTAAAAACCGGAGAAACTCCGCCGGTGGAGGATGATGGAGGCTCCCGGGTCCGACTGCGCTCCGAGCCGCCATCCAGCGCGCCATGAGCCGCCGGCACCGAGTCCCCGAACCGAGCCATTCTGCCCAGAACAGTCACACACACACACACACACACACACACCAATGACAACAAATTTAAAAAATAAGAAGAAGAATAAAGAAATAAAATCAGATGAGTCCTTTATGGAAAGGGTGGGGTTCGGTCGCGACACTGAACATTAAGCCGGCGTTCAGTGGGTCAGTGTTTATAATTAAGTACTGAATAAAGTCAGCTGAGTGTTAATGCAGTGTTCATCAATTCATGAAACGTCCACGTGACCGGAGGAGAAGATAATCATCCATGCTGCTGAACAATCTGTCCGTGAGGAGTAAAGAAGAAGAAAAAAGTGAAGAGTCGGAGCGGCTCCAGGCGCCGAGCTGCGTTTATTCCCTAAACACAATAATCCAACTCGTGATGGTGTCGCACATCCTCATCAAACACCAAACATCACTTTCTTCTCTCTCTCTCTCTCTCTCTCTCTCTCTCTCTCTCTCTCTCTCATTTCACTGCAGTCCCATTTCAGCCGCGTCCTCACATCCATGCGCGCAAACTTTCCACCTCTCTCTCTCTCTCTCTCTCTCTCTCTCTCTCTGTATATTTCTTTCTTTCTCAGAAGGTGTGTGTAAACACTCGCACCGTGCTCTCCTCCCCACACACACACACACACACACACACACTGCGCTCTGATCTCTTGCTTCCTCCGTGCTTAGTTCTCTCCGTCTCGAGCGCACGGGGTCACGCTACACACACACACACACACACACACAGGTCGAAGTATCCATGGCGACGTCGTTTAAAAAGGTCACGTTATGGGCGGAGATTAGGATAATGACTCCTCCTCCTCCTCCTCATCATCATCCTCATTACCATCATTATAATGATCATCATCATCATCATTAGGATCAAAAAGCTCAAATTCAGAGCCTAGAAATCTAGAAAGGCTCTCTGAAGGAACTCTTTAAAAACCTGTTTATTTATGTACTTTAAATTAATCTCATTTTGTGTTACATATTTTGTAAAGGGAGTGTGTGTTACACAAGTCCTAAATAAATACTTGTTTAGCCCAGGTGTGTGTTTTTTCACTTCAGGTAGGTGTATTGTTTAGTCCAAGTGTATGTTTTGTTTATTCCAGGTGTTTATTTTCTTTAACACAGGTGTGTATGTTCTTTAACACAGGTGTGTATGTTCTTTAACACAGGTGTGTATGTTCTTTAGCACTGGTGTGTATGTTCTTTAACACAGGTGTGTATTTTCTTTAACACAGGTGTGTATTTTCTTTAGTCCATGTGTGTATTTTGTTCATGTGTTCAAAGGAAAAGAAACACTGATAATGAGGTGCAAACAAATGTCCAAATGGTGTTGTTGTAGAACCTGTTACAGCAGCAGGACAAAAATAGACATTGAGAGTCACTCAGTCACTATAGAACACACACACACACACACGCACACACACACACACACACACACACACACACAGTGTATGAGTACCAGTGTCAGACAAAAATATATAGGTTATTTATATTTTACAGTAAACACTGACCTGTCATTATTGGCTAATAGTGCTGTTAATTAATAAAAAAAAAATCACACACAATCACACACACACACACACACACACACACACACACACACAGGGTCATAGTTTAAACAGCTAGAATAGGTAGACATACAGAGAGACAGAAAGTAATTCAGTGTGTGTGTGTGTGTGTGTGTGTGTGTGTGTGTGCCCTCATGTCATCACCTGTTGATAAGTTGATGAGTGTGATGTGTGTGACTGTGCAGGAAAACCTGAGTCACAATCAACTCACACTTTATATAACAAACAAATACATTTATTAACATCTTTAATTAACGAATTTCTGTGTAAAATATTCTCTGCATATTTAATCATCCATTTCCAGCACACACACACACACACACACACACACACACACACACACACACTCACTCACACACCCCTAGCATCACTAAATTTTTTCTGGGAGAAAATCCTGACCATCCAAGCTGTTTCAAAACATTTCAGTTTGGAAAATATAATATGTTCTTTATTTTATATTATTATTATTATTATTATTATTATTATTATGTTAATATCTGACAGCACTTTACTATGGTCATTTAATTTTATGTAAGAATTGTTTCTTTTTTAATTCATTAATTTATTTATTTTAATCATAAACATTTTTCCTTACAAATTAAACCCTTCAAATCAACTCAAATAAAATTAAATATAATTATTCCTCCATAGAAAATAATATTTTGAGAAATTTTCCACTTACATTTTTTTTCCACCTTAAACTTTTTCTTAGCTGCATTTTGGTCACTTTTGTATCTAACTGAGGCACGAACAGTAGACACAACCGCTTTGTCAATAACACACACACACACACACACACACACACACACACACACACACACACATTCAGACATACGGTCCCTGTCATCATAACGATGGTCTCCATGGTGACAGCACAGCCCTGAATTTCTCCTTTGTTGCTTGTCTTCCTTCCTGCACCTTCAACACTCTCCTCTCATCCTTGCACACACACACACACACACACACACACACACACACACACACCACAGTGTGCATAAATCTTCTTTTCCTTTTATAGAAACCCAAAGGTCTGTCGATTCCTCAAAAAGCACAGCAAATTAAGCAAATGTCCAAACACGTAGGGTTTTAGAGGAGTCGAAGCCTTAGGTCGGATTTTTTTTCCTCCATCATGTCAGCTTCACTCCTCACCATAAACAATGTCTCCTCTGATATCTCCAGTCAGGAAATAAAAACTTTTAATAGACTTAAAAGTGATGAGATTACTGTCAAACTGTCAGACAACAGAACTGGACTTAATACCGATCCTAAAGAAATCACACAAGAATCAAGCATAACTGGGACACACCCTGTTTCAGTCAAACTCCGCCCACAAATAACTTCTGAACAGTGTTTAAGTCCATAGTAGTAGTCTTAGTACCGTAAGTACGACATTGTACATCCTGTAAAGAGTTTCACACAGAGACCACACGACTTTCTGACTGTAAATAAAACCCATGTGAGATGTGTGTGTGAGAGAGAGAGAGAGAGAGAGAGAGAGAGAGAGAGAGCTTCTGAGAATGACCTTCTCCTGCTCATGATACTGAAATCAGAAATCTGAGACTCATGATTCCTCAAAAACAGGCAGTGTTTCATCCCAAACACATTATTTTACCTGATGGAGAAGATAAAGAAGATAAAGAAGATAAAGAAAGGAAGCAGTGAGAGGAATTACACATGTGATTAGTAGATAAACAGAGCTTAAAGTGTGTTACTCACAATGAGTCAAAATTAATCTCTCATTCCGGTTCTCTGAGGAGCAGAATGAGATAAGGAAATGTTTTTATTGACTCTATAAGCCCACCCCTCATTCCTGCCAATAAACACAAAGCTCCGCCCCCGAGCATACTGCACTTCAACTAGAGTTAGCATTAGTGAGGACCATCATGACATCACATTCACCTGCTTTCAACAACATTCAAGTGACAGTAGAAAGAAAGAAAGAAATTCTTTAGTCTTGAATCTTTAGTTAAAAATTAAAGAATCTCTAAAAGATGTAAATTATCTATTTTTAATTGATTAATTTTATTGATAATTCTGAAGATAGAATTAGAATTGGCTGTGAAATGAGAGGATGAGGTGCAACTCCAGGCTGAATCTCTCTCTCTCACACACACACACACACACACACACACACACACACACACACACGCATTTCCAGTGTTTTCCTTAATGAAGACAGGTGAGGACAGAAATTGAATCTTGTTTATGTACAACATGCAAGAAAGAAAGAAAGAAAGAAAGAAAAAAAGTTTTCTGTTTACCATGAAAATAAACACAAGTTGATATGACTCCAGGCTGACACACACACACACACACACACACACACACACACACACACACACACACACGCACACACACACACAGTAGAATTTGGTCTGGAGTTTCAGTTATGTAATAATAGCGTAAAAAATCTAAACAATAAAAATAAAACTCTTCCTCCTTCAGGCCTTACGTAACAAACCTCTGCAGCAGCCATCAGTGTGAGACAACATGTAAAATCTCTCTCTCTCTCTCTCTCTCTCTCTCACACACACACACACACACACACACACACTTTCAGACATAAACACAGAGATGTGTAATTTGTCTTCGAGAGAAATCACAGTTTTGGAGTAACTTTTGCTGAGAAAGCGTTTCTCTGATGATGAAATCTGGCCAAACTTCAATAACATCGACTCGCGCGTACTTTACACCATCACATCAGGAAAAAAACCCGTCACAATAAGACACATCTCCTGACTCCGTGTCTAAATAAAGAACATCCACGAGACCGCAGCATCACTAAACCAGCTCCGTCTCCTAGCAACAGGCTGGTCCTCCCGCATCCCCATCGCCATAGCGATAACTCCATCTCACAGTGATCCCCGCAGGAGTTCAGCGTAATTCATTAAGAGCCTCCAGGAGCTTTTATTAAAGAAAAAACAACAATTACACTAGAAATGCACAAGAAGTCGGAGGGAGGTGATCGGTCCAGCAGCTAGCTCATTAATATTCATGAGTATTAACAGCATTATTACTGTACAGTGTGTTTACTGTAAAGACCATTAATATTCATGAGTATTTTTACAGCATCGTTACTTCATAGTGTGTTTAAACTAATGCTCATTAATATTCATGAGTATTTCCAGCATTACTACTGTACAGTGTGTTTATGGCCTGATTCCTCGTTATCTCTTGAGGAATTAAGGAGAAAAGATCTGGAGTTGATTTCAAGTGTTGAAGTCATAGGAACTCTCAATATGTTTCCCAAGAGCTGTCGATGCAAGTGAAGGAGGCATTATTAGGCTGAAAAAAAACAAACAGACCAATCAGAGAGAGAGCAGAAACTTCTTCTTAAAAAGAAGGAATGTAGTGCAGGGCTCAGCAGCACCGAAAGGCCTGGAAGACCACGGAAGACAGCTAATGTGGATTATTATGGGAACCTTTCCTCGGTGAAGAAAAACAGCTTCATAACATCTAACCAAGTCAAGAACACCCTGGAGGAGGCAGACCTGTCACTGTCAAAGTGTACCATCAAGAGACGTCTTCATGAATGTCAATACAGATGGTTTACCTGAAGATGCAAAAAAAAAAAAATAGGAACACTCAAGGACAGAAAGCCTAGTCAGTTCTGGAACAAGAGTCTTTGAAAAACAAGATGAACTTCTACCAGAAAATTGAAAGAGAAGTGAATGGAGAAGAAAAGGAAGGGCCAGAGCATTCCATATCATCTATCGTCTAACTGCCAGTGGAACTGAGTCTCTGGAGTTTACTGATGGTGTGAGTGCTGAGACAAGAAACAGGCTGAAATCTAAAGTGTACAGAGCTTTACCTTCTGCTCAGATTCAGTCAAGTTCTGGACAGCACTTCACAGTACAGATGGATAACGACCCAAAACATACCCTGAAAACAACCCAAGAGCTTCTTAGGGCAGACAAATGGAATGTTCTTAAATGTCTGAGTCAGTCAACGCAACTGAGCGTGCTTTTCACTTACTGAAGACAAAACTGAAGGCAGAAAGACGCAGAAACAAGCAGCGACTCAAGACCATAGGGTTAGAATAATGTTCAATAATGTGCAATTACTATCAAGCCTCTAAATTGGAGAGACTATTCCTAAAAAATTCCTAAAAGGTTACGGAAATATCTTTGTTAAACACCTTGAATTAAAGCTGAAAGTCTCCACATCCTAATGGCTTCATTTCAAATTCACTGTGGTGGTGTACAGAGACAAAACTACAAAAACTGCCTCTGTCCAAATACTTATGGACCATAACTAATTTTCAGTTCGCAAATAAAAATTATTTATGATGATTATTATTATTACATTTAATTGAAGAAATAAAATAAAGAAAACAAAACCAAAGAAAGAAAGAAAGAGAGACTGCTGTTCAACCACGGGATTTGGCTCCATCTGGTGGTCAAGTCTGGAACTGACACTTGTTTAATTGTCACATATCGAAATTACAGTTTTAAAATACAGCACGTTGCATAAGTATTCACCCCTTGAAGCTTCTCACGTGTTGTAGTGTTAGGGTGTGCGTGAGAATTCACCCGCACTACTGTATGACACTGAAATTCGTTGTTTTGGAAGAGATGCACGTTAAAGCATCACATTTTTATCTTGCTTGTCATGAATTCCAGAGAGTTGGATACAAACGCAGTCGCATTATTTGCTAAACAACTAATAAACCAAGCAAGACTGTGGAGAAACCTAGAATGACTAAAACACAGAAAACACTCAAACAAACGAACGAACTGAAACTGACCTGATGACTCTGTCTGTTTATTGTCTATAAGAAATAGAGTGCACTGACTCTCGTTCGTTCATCTCTCTCGTTTGTCCCTCGCCCCTCCTGGCTCCCTGCAGAACACAGCAGAAGCTGAAGACCGATTAGCTCACTGACATGTCAATCAAGCAACCACAAATGACTTTACGTAATATGTTGCTTTCTTTACTGATATACAAAGCAAGTGTGACAGTCAAAGTCTCCAGAAAAACTCTAGCAGATCCTCCAAGATGATTTACTCAGATTTTTACACGGTACTAAAAATGTACTTACAAAACTGCACATCATTTAACTGGGACTGCAGTTCAAGAAAAAGAGCAAAGTGTGAAAAAGCAAAGCACTTTTAACTTTTAACTTAACAAAGTACTTGATGATGGCTGCTAAATTACCTTCCAGGTGACAGTAACAATCTACTGTATAAATCACAGTCAAGCCGCCATGATTGGAATTCAGACCAACAAGAGTGACAGGAAGTCCTCCAGGATGAGAACCTTTTTACTGAGTTTTACTGTATTTACTGTGAAGAAGTACAATTTGGCTTTTTTTTTTTTTTTAAACTGAACTACAGCAGGTTTTTCATTGTTTTTTTTTCATCATGGATGTCATTGGTCATTTTCTTTTCACTTTAAATGAAAGATCAAAGCTCAATCTTCTGCCTACATGTACACATCTCCACACAATTATATTTACTGTGTACTTGTAAATGTTCACGTCTTTTTTTCTGTCTACAAAAGTATTGGCTTTTCTCAGTAATCTTTTACGTGCTGTTGAAATCGGAATCTAAAAAGTCCAGGAAGAAACATAATAAGATTCAGATAGACAAGCTGACATTCAGTATGTTGTATATTGTATAGTATAATACAGCACACAGTCAGTGTCAAACAAGAACAAACAGACTTTTATATAAGAAACATTTTCAGTGTTGTCTGGTGAAAAACATCAAAACATTTTGCACAGTACAGCTCACATGATGGAAAAACGATTCTCAGTTTGCTGGCACTGGCCAATTTGCTGACACAATAACTAGGTTTTGCAGAATGAGTGAAATGTTTTGAGTTAGTTTCTATGTTTTGCATGCTGGCAGTAGGGTTGTGATGTCCCATGAAACAGTTGATAATCACACTTACAGATCAGAGAATGTTCAGACTGTTTCAAAAAATAAGCCAGAACAATTGAAACAAACTGTAATAGGACTACAGGAATCAGGGTCTGAGGGGAAAAAGGAAGAAGTTTAATAAAGTGTAGTGATGTTTTTTAATTATTATTGCAAATCGACAATGTTTTTTTCTTCTAATTTAACCAATATTAGAAGTAAAGCACTTTACTTTCTTAGATGTCTAGCTAAAGTGTAGAAAATCATACAAATGAACTAATGATAGAAATTACTGCTATTTTTCCCTCCACTGTTCCCAACCACCAATCACACATCACCACTGCTATTATATACCAAAAACTCATCACCGCTGTTCCCAACTACCAATCACTTATAACCACTGCTCCTATTAACCAATCACTCATCACCGCTGTCCCCAAGCACCAATCCATCACCACTGTTCCCAACCACCAATCACCAAAAGAGAAAGAAGATGACTGATTCCAAAAAGAAAGAGGAGGAGGAGGAAAGCAGGATGTTTCTCAGTCCCTACTATGTTAACAGCAGACCTGTGTCCTTGGTCAGATCATCCTCACAGAATAACCTTGCAAGGAGGGAACAACATATAATACAACATTTCCAAAAAAGACAAAAAAGACATGAAGATAAAAAAAAATGACAACAAACTAGTAGCAGACATGAATCTCATAATTTTATTCTGATAATCCAGTGTCAGAAGTCTTTGGCTAAAATGATGACTAAGAGCCTTAGGGTTCTCTAATTCTCCACCAGGGGGCGACACAGCCATTCGACTGAGAGGGGGTGGGGCAAATACACAGAGAATAATCCATATATGAACATCTCACACACACACACACACACACACACACACACACTGCAAAAATCTCCAAAACACACAAAAGACCTGAAATTACCTAAAAAAAAATTTGAAAAAGATATATTTTTTTTATTTACACATATATTTCTGATGTAGAGACATTATCCACCCCATAATGCCCCCCTCCTAATCTTTACATTATATCTAACTATATAAACTGTTGTGTACATCACACACACTGTCTGCACTTACACTCTGCCTTGGTTTGTGGAAATTTATCTGATTTTATTCCAATTACACGCTAAAAACTCACACAATCTGGCAACCCTGAGAGGTGATTAGAAGGAACCGTAACTGTACGGAGCGATTAATAAGGACTTCATGGAGATTCATTTTACTAAGCAGCAGAGATCTGCATCTCTGACACCAGGACGGTTTTATAGTAAGATATTTAGAAACACGTGTCCTGTCCTGTTAGCACTAAACTCAGAATGAAACTCTTCCCCAGAATAAAATTTGTGGCTCCAGCTGTCGCCCGCAGTGACAATAAATCAGCCATTTTAATAATTAAAGGCGTGGGAGTGGGAGTTCACACATTATACAGCACCGGGACGCTGACATTTCATACATACTGCAGTTTTATGCTTTGGGGTGTGCAGAGAAAAAAATATGTCCATTTCATTCTACACTGTTGTTTTAGAAAAAAAGTTCAGATGTTTGTCTCGACTGTATTACAGAATCAATCAAATATCAGCTTTATGAAAGACTGAACAAATGAGAGATTTAGTCACGGCATAAATCACACAAAACCAATAACCACAGACAGTTTCAGAGAGAGAGAGACAGACAGAGAGAGAGAGAGACAGACAGAGAGAGAGGGAGAGACAGACAGAGAGAGAGAGAGAGACAGACAGAGAGAGAGAGAGACAGAGAGAGAGAGAGAGAGAGACAGAGAGAGAGAGAGAGAGAGAGAGAGAGAGAGAGA
>JAOVYU010000037.1:15662599-15677267 GCA_025674565.1 Synodontis membranacea | reverse complement strand
GCTGTCACCGTCCTGTTCGCAGCACTCACTTCATTCACAGCATTCGTTACCTGTTGCCACTCACTGTTTTTCTCGGTTTCAGAAACAAATTATCTGCTTAGATGTCACTTTTACTTTTGGTGCCGTGAGTTTTTCAGGTTTACGTTGGAGGCTTAAATATGCATGAGGTGATTTGCATTGACCATGTATGGTTGAACAGGGGCGTGTGGTGGGCGTGTCGAGGGCAGAATATGCGGCAAATCCACCTGCGCACAATCCCAGGTACAGTGTGATTTATAAGGCAAATTTTGCTTGAAAGTGTGCGTGCGCACATTTTTATAAATCAGAAATTTTTTTGTGTGTATGTCATTTTCATCTTTTGAGCATATATACACTTTTAGTATGAGTTTTATAGCAAAGTTTTATAAAAGTTTTATAAATGAGACCCCAGATCTTTTAAAATAAACTACTTTTGTATTAGTCTTAGATCTGATATGTGACATGAATGATTGGAGTTCATGTGGCTTTTTCCAAACATTCATGCACATATCATCATCAAGAGCAACCACAGCAGCACAGAATACATGCAGTGGAATGATGAAGAACTGATGATGTGTTTGTTATTTAGGAAAATAATCAGTTCCTGTGAAATCAGAGTAGTGTTTGAGAGCTCAAGAAACCAGCGTGGATTCAATGCCCAAATAAATACTCTTCTGTATAAATATTATGTGAATGGTAGTTCCACCACTGCTGTATCCTCTCCTGCAAACACACACACACACACACACACACACACACACACACACGCACACACACTCATATGACCTGACAAGCTGTTTCCTGACTTCCACACAGCTGTGATTCAGGGCTGTACAGAAGTGCACTGGCCACCTACCAGTGTTTTAAATCTATATTTACTCTACTATATCTTTAAGCTCTATATACGAGTGCTTATTAAGCTGTATGTCAGAATTGAGTTTAATAATAATGAGATTCTTTGGCACATAATCACGCATCATAGCCAGTATTCATACTTTTAAAACAACGCAGACGCAGTCATCTGTACTGAAGGAAAAATCATTCAGATTTAAGATGTGTAATAGCTACTATCCAGGAAAAGGCCAAGCACAAAGCTATCGTTAGATGCATCTTCGTGCACTTCAGAGTGGATTTGTTGTGCAGTTACTCCTCAAGCATTCTTCCTCATGTCATCTCAGGGAGTTTCTCCTCTCCATCATTACCTCTGGCTTGCACATTGGGGATAAATCTAAATCTATATCAGGATTTCTGTAAAGATGCTTTGTGACAATATCCATTGTTAAAAGCACTATATAAATGGCCAAAAGTATGTGCACCTCTGACCACCTCACCCATATGTGCTTGTTAAACGTCCGTCACATTCCAGATTTATTCCCTTCACTGTTATAATAAACTCTCTTCTGTTCTGTGCAGGTTTTCCACTAGATGTTGTGTGGATTTGTGTTCATTCAGCTACAGGAGCTTTAGTGCGGTCACGCTCTGATGTTGGGATGTCGAGGAGGCTCACGTTCCAGTTGATCCCATTCAGTGGGGTTGAGGCAGGACACTCGAGTTCTTCTACTACAACATTAACACACCACATCTTCAGGGAGCTGCTTTGTGCACAGGAGCATCATCATGCTGGAACCAGTTTAGGCCTCTTAGTTCCAGTGAAGGGAAACTGTAATGATACAGCACACAGAGACGTTCTATACAATTTTTTGGAACAGTTTGGAAAAAAAACACATATGGGAGTGATGACCAAAGGTGCACATACTTTTGGACAGATAGTGTAGTTTCATTAGCCGTAAAGGTGAATGAGACAAAGGACAAAGACCCAATCAAATCTTAGAGATTTGGTGATAATTTCATCCTCCATATTTCAGAGCTTTCCATGGAAATTCTGCTCCTGAATCTCCTGAATAATAAACACCTTGCAGGATCTCCAACCAAGTGGAAGGAAGAGCACAAGAACATGCTGGAACACAGCCTGTCCTAGACAGTCACATGACTTAATCCAAACACTTCAATAATCCATCCATAGTTAAGCAGAGATTATCATCTGTTTGAGGAATTAGACAGACGCAACGAGGGCAAAACTTATCATTCATCAGAGGAACATCAGACTTCTACAGCTGAAGGTGAGTAAGAAAGTCCACGAGCAAGAACTGAAACATCAGGTGATATTTCTACATTCCTTCTTTCTTTCTTTACTAGCATGTGCTGCACTTCACTGCGTGTTGTACCTGTTTAACTATGCATGCGACAAATAAAGAATCTAGAATCTTGAATCTTGATTTGAAACCGTCACATCACTAAACGTGTCTTGCTGTTCCTTTTAAAGCGGCCGTGTTAAATGTAGCATATCAAATCAAACACACACATCACACTGGAGCCTCCTCCTTTACAGCCGAGTTAGTTTCATCATTATCTTCTGTCTCCTCTAATATGTTATTCTAATTAATGCTGTTAGGCGGTGAAATTGTTTTTGGTGGCCGTTCTGACTGGCAGCAGCTCGAGACTCCGTTTAATCATTAGCAAGTCTTGAGAATTGCATGAGTCTCATTACAGAACGGACAGGAAACATATGTGCTGCATTAAAAGCGTCCTGTTAAATATATATATATTTTTTTTTTACTGAAAGTCATTTCAGAAGTTAATTAAAGTTAACGCTCTTATCACCTCAACTATCATAGCGCTTCATCATTTAAAGAGTTATACCTGACATTCTGTCATTTCTGCAATTTATTTTAATTTTAAAGCGGAATAAAGCAGAAATGATTGAACGAGTGATTTATTTAACACTTTGCATTAATTTGCATATCATTTGCATATTATAGTTATCACGGTCTGTAGGAGTCATCACAAGTGTAGTGTTCAACAGCAGAACCACTGATTTGATTGCAGGAGTGTGTGTTGTGTTGATCTGTGTTACACCAGCGTGTTGTGTTCGGGTTTGTTCGTGTTCATGACCAGCGGCGGAATAAAGCATCATTTTTATAACTTCACAAGCAGCTTCCCAAATGTCCCCCGTTTTCTTCTTAAACATATATTAAATAAAGCTTACTGAAAAGAAGCGATTCACTACAGATAAATGACAACAAAATATTTCAGTTCTTGTCACTAAAGTGTATTTAGACATGATTCCTTTAGCAATTCTTTAGCTAGCAGACTAGCCTTATGATGTTGTGAACTTTAAATAAAATCCTAATCTACTTCCTTTGCGTTATTGTGTAGCAAATGGGTTTGTGTTTTATGATAATGGACCATGGCACAATTGTAGGTGAACTGTGTAGAAATTATATCAATAAGACAATCTGTATTTCATTTCTTCAGCATGTCTCAGAGGAGCAAATCATCTTCCAGTCAAAAGTAAGTCATTCCAAAAGTTAATGGGAAGTGTTGAGTTTCACCCCAAACTCCCCGTCAGTACACCTCTCTCTCTCTCTCTCTCTCTCTCTCTCTCTCTCTCTCTCTCTCTCTCCTCAGTTCTTCCTCCAGTTCCAGTCCTCCATCAGATCCTCCGTTACGCTCGGCTTTAAAAAGCAGCAGTAAAGAACCCAAAGCTGGGAATCAGAAAAGAAAAATCAGCCAGAGCTCTGTAACGGCGTACACGTCCTTCCTGAACACACTGTTCGGACAGGTACAGCAGCTCACTACAGAGACTAAAGAACCCTTATACAAGTTAACAAAGAAAAAGGGAGATGAATTTTGATTTAAAGCCAAAATATGAAAACTTTATGAGCTTTAATATGAAATATATGAGTCACCATTACAGTCCCGTAGAGCCAAGGGGCTATAAACAAGCGGGAAAAAAAATATTCATTATACTGTATATGGGGTGGGGTGGGGGGGGGAGTAGAGCGAGAGAGAGAGAGAGAGAGAGAGAGAGAGAGAGAGAGAGAGATGGGGGGTTGATTCTGATTCTTTCAACAAAGAACGTTTTAGCTAACACACTAACACGTAGCTCAATATTCTCAGCTTTCTGCAGTATTTTAGTATAATCGTTTTCTTTTCTTTTATGAACATTCAAACTGTTGTATAACTTTGACAATCACTTTCACATTTCAAATAAACCTTTTATTCTCTGAACACTTCGGTAAAACCTCATAACTATGATAGATACAGCTTTAAGAGGCAGAATGATCCGTTTTTCAGGTTTCGCTGTTTACAGGTTTGTTTTTGAGGAACATGAACATTTTTGTTTTATTCCACAAACTACTGACAGCATTCCCCCAAATTACACATCAAATATTGTCGCTTAATCAGAATATAAGCTAATCAACATAAAACAGCTGCAGTGTTTTCTAAACTTGAATAATGCATAGAAATCAAGATCATATTACATTTTGAAAACACCACAATACTAATGTTCGAACTTAGGTAGAGTTCAAAAAATCTGTATTTGCTGGAATAAACCTGACATTTAATCACAGCTTCCATGTGTCTTGGTGTGCTCTTCACCAGTCTCTCACGCTGCTCGTGGGTGACTTTATTTCGCTCCTTGTGCAAAAATTCAATCAGCTCAGCTTTGTTTGATGGCTTGTCACCCTCCATCTTCCTCTTGATCACATTCCAGAGGTTTTCAATGGAGTTCAGATCTGGAGATTGGGCTAGCCATTACAGTTCTTGATCTTGTGGTCCTCCATCCACACCTTGATTGACCTGGCTGTGTGGCATGGAGCACTGTCCTGCTGTCCCTCAGAGTTAGGGAACATTGTCAGAGCAGAAGAAAGCACATTTTCTTCCAGGATAACCTTGTACATTTCTTTGTTCATGTGCCCTTCACAAATAAAAATCTGCCCAATTCCAGCCTTACTGAAACCCCAGATCATCACCGATCCTCCACCAAATTTCACAGTGTGTGTGAGACACTGTGTTTTGTAGGCCTCTCCAGGTCTCCATCTAACCATTAGATGATCAGGTGATATGAAATGCTGAGAATTGGATAGAGAAGATGACATTATTTCAGTCTTCTATGGTTCAACCATCATGGTCTTTAACAAACCTCAGTCTGGCTCTTCTTTGCTTCTCCTTGATGAAGGGCTTTTTTCTAGCTTTGTATGACTTCAACCTGCCCGGAGGAGCCTGTATTGAACCGTCCTTGGCATGCACTTAATCCCAGATGCCATTTGCCTTCTTTTTGTAGGTCACTTGGTATTATCCTATGGATGTTGAATGATATATGAAGAAGTTGATGATCATTCTGGCCAGTGGAGAATCGTTTTCTCCCTCTGTCAGTCTGTAACTTTGCTGTCCCCAATATCGCTGCTTGACCTTGTTCTTATGAACTGCTGTGTTTGACATTTTGAGGATGTAAGAAACCTGGCGCTCACTGTAACCCTCTGCCAGTAAAGACAGAACTGAGCCCTTCTTTTTCTCACACAATACTTTTCCTTTGAACTCTTTTGGCATGATGAATATATATTTTTGTATTCCAATTAAATTTAAGGTTCTACTAGCACTGTTTTTGCCATCCAAACTGGTAATATTGCAAGAGAATAGTGATGACCACAGCAGTGGCTTTTCTTCATTAAGTAAGATTTGTTGCAGATGATCACCTAATCAGTAACTCATTAAGTACAATGAGGCGTACTTGTGTTTGGAATTCCACCACAGACGCTGGAATGAAATGGCTGACATACATTTACATACATTATTTTCCACAGCTGTATATACAGTATATATATGAAATGTGTGTGTGTGTGTTTGTGCGTACATCTACAGAGGTCCCGGAGTGTGCGGGATGTAACCAGCGTATCCTGGATAAGTTTGTGTGTAAGGTTCAGGATCTGCACTGGCACTCCACCTGTCTCAGGTGTGCAGAGTGTGACGAGCTGCTGAGCGACAGGTGTTACTGCCGAGGAGGACATGTCTACTGCAGAGAACACTTCTACACGTCAGTATATAAGTGATTTTATCATTTTATTTCCATGTGTGTTAAACATGCATCCACCTCCGTAACTAGCCACAAACTCAAGATCAAGGACTAAGAAAAGGACAAGATATATCAAGAGACTTTCAAGAAGGGGCAGTCTCAGTTACTAACAATGAGACTAGAGACGAAAAAAATCCCAAGCCTGACCCAAGGAAGAAAACAGATCCTGATTGTAAAGCTGTATTGATGGATCTGCAGTGTCCTCTGAGATCATTGGTGTAGCATGGCCCTCAAAAACTGCCAGTGTCCTCAAAGCCTGTGGGTATAATAGAGTCCTCAGTGGACACTGGTCTAGCAGGTGTAGCTGGAAACTCAAAAGATTTCATTGTAGTAAGGTTCTCAGAGGACACCAGTGTAGTAGGGTCCTCAGAAGACATCAGGGTAGTAGGGTCCTCAGAAGACATCAGTGCTGTAAGGTCCACAGAAAACTTCATTGTAGTAGGGTTGTCAGAAGACATCAGTGTATTAGGGCCATCAGAGGACATCATTGTAGTAGGGTCCTCAGAAGACATCAGTGTAGTAGGGCCATCAGAGGACATCATTGTAGTATTGTCCTCAGAAGACATCAGTGTAGTAGGGCCATCATAGGACATCAGTGTAGTAGGGTCCTCAGAAGACATGAGTGTTGTAGGGTCCTCAGAAAACATCAGTGTTGTAGGGTCCTCAGAAAACATCAGTGTTGTAGGGTCCTCAGAAGACATCAGTGTAGTAAGGTCCTCAGAAGACATCAATGTAGTAGGGTCTTCAGAAGACATCAGTGTAGCAGGGTCCTCAGAAGACATCAGTGTAATAGGGCCATCAGAGGTCATCAGTGGAGTAGAGTCCTCAGTGGACATCAGTTTAGCATGGTCCACAGAAAAGTAAGTTTGGCAGGGTCCTTAAAGGCAGTTAAGAAAGCAGGCTGCTCAGGTGTAATTGACAAAACATGACCATCAGGGGCAGTCAATGAGCAAGGATGTTTAAAGGAAATTGATAGTGTTGTATCCTCAGAAGCAGTCGTCAAAACAAGGTGTCAACAAGCAGATAAATGAGAATGGTAATCAGAGGACAGTGTTGCAGGGTCCTCATACAACATTGTTGTAGCAGTCCTCAGACGCACTCGATATGGCAGGGTTTTCAGATTCACATTCTCAAAGGCAGTTGAGAGGGCAATGTACTTTCAAGCAGTTGACAAAACAAAGGTTCTTAAGTGCAGTGGCAGTGTCTTTAGTGGTCATCAACATACAGGATCATTGACAGAGCAGGGGTCTCAGAAACCATCAATCTACTGCGTGCAGGGTACTCCAGGGACATCAACAGTGCATGTTCCTTAGAGAATCCATTGATGAAGCAAGATTCACAGAGGCTCTTGGTGCAGCAGTGATAGAGTACGGTCCTCACAAGGTGTCAGCTTAGAGGGTCCTCAGACACCACAAACATACTCTGGGGCTAACAAAA
This sequence comes from Synodontis membranacea, assembly GCA_025674565.1. Classification (NCBI taxonomy): domain Eukaryota; kingdom Metazoa; phylum Chordata; class Actinopteri; order Siluriformes; family Mochokidae; genus Synodontis; species Synodontis membranacea. The sequence continues at coordinate 15,669,895 of JAOVYU010000037.1, read as the reverse complement.
GAACTTTGTGGGGTTGATAACTACCTCTAAGAACATTACTGTATAGGGCAGTGGCAGATTAGTGGTTAAAAGTCTGAGCTCAGATTGGAAGATTGCAGTTGCTGATCCCAGGTCTGTCAAAAATCTGTTGAGACAAGGCCTTTAACCTTTGGTTTCACACTTCTGTTTTTGGATTGTATCCTGTCTAAAGTGTGTGTCATTTTGGAACATCAGCCTGTTCTAAATGGACGTTATTGGGACAAACTTAAAGACACTTTGTTACTGGGACTTGTTGGGTTTGTAGGGTTGGTTTCACATATTTCATTACAAATTGCACTGATGCTCTATTAACATCACTCAGCTGTGTTCGGTTTAATCAGCATCTACTCCTTTAATCACAGTGTGGTCATGTACCACCACATGCCAGCTTCAAAACAGCAATAATGTTCACTCGAAGCAGCTGCTGGTTTTTACTTTTTTCAGTGTGGAGTGTGTGTCCTTTGCCAGGAGTAGGGCACAGTAATAATCACGTCTCCTTGTTGTTTCTTCTCCTCTCTCTTTTCTTCTTCTCTTATTTCAGCCTTCTTAGCCTCCTTTCTTTCTCTCTTGTTCTTCTCTCCACGGCATTAAGGAATAAATTAAGTTTGTCTTTTATCCGTTTACCGAATCATGTTTGAGACTTAAATGTCTCAGTGAGACTCTGAGTGGAAGATAACATTGTTAACTCACCCAGAGGGTAAAAGGGGGGTTTAATGTTAAATTTGCCCCTCCCCTCCCCTCCCTATTCCCCCTTATTTGAAGTGTGTATCATAGAGCAGCAGTGAGCAGCCTAGCTCATGGGGAATCTGTGTTAGTGTTTCAATGTGAAATGACACACTTTGTTCCCTAAAGGGCAATTAGTATTGCTAATTAAATGTATAGGTGCTAATTTAACAACAAGCAGTAAATTCAGTCTAGCGTAAAGAAACTACTTTCCAACTGTGTCCCAATTTCATGCTAATATCGTATCCAGGTTCGCTCACATGTACCGGCTGTGTTTGTGTGTATCTCCGCAGGCGTTTTGGGACCAAGTGTGCATCGTGTCAGCAGGGCATCCCTCCTTCTCAGGTGGTGCGCAAAGCTCAGGACTTCGTTTATCACCTGCACTGTTTTTCATGCGTGATGTGCAACAGACAGCTAGCCACCGGAGATGCGTTTTACCTGATGGAAGACGGCCGGCTCGTCTGCAAGGTCGACTACGAAACGGCAAAACAGAACGGTGAGGATGATTCAACTTATAATAACCAATTTAAAAAGAGTTCATATAAGAAAGCTATGAGCTCAGCATTGTTTTTTCTGAAATATAGAAAATATCAAACAAAGGCAAAGATGACAACGGACTGAATATGACATTTTGGGACCTTCATATAGCCACATGAGTTATGTTAGCCAGTGAAATGTTTGCTGTGACATCAGGAGGGCGGAGCTTCCTCTCCACATCGACAACGTTAATGCTGTGCTTACAATAGATGTGAAATCAAGGCATATGTATCACAGCATTCAGGGTGTCCAGACATCCGCTCTGTGTGTGTGTGTGTGTGTGTGTATGTGTGTGTGTGTGTGTGTGTGTGTTTATGGAGATTTCCGCAGAGCGCTGATTGATTATGTTAAGTGAAGCAATGGGGTTTTATGGCAGTGCCTCAATAACCTCCAGCAGCCTGCCACTGTAAGGAGATTTACATCTCCCTGAGCTCTCAGAGCGAACACACACACACACACACACACACACACACACACACTTGACTCCACACAATTCATTTATTCAAATCTGGGGATTCACATGGAGGTTGAGGCTTCATTTAAATCAGCACTGAGCTTCGAACACAGAAAGACAATCAAAACATAAGAAAGAAATATTTCACATGCAAAATAAATGTTAAAAATATGCACGCTCAATTTTCTTTATTCCTTTTATTATTATTTTATCATTGTCGAGGTAGCTAAATATTACTACATAAGATCAGAATTAGCAAAAGTATAGATGTGAAAAATAATTTATCTGATTCTGATTATCTTCCTCATTCTGACCAGAACTCTTGTTTTGATTCTTATTTTGATTCTGAGGACTGAAGAAGTAGAATGGCTTTGAGTCGGTTTTGCAGTTTTAATCGTTTTAGTCATGATGAATTTATGATTTATATATTTTCAAAATATTTTGTAATGTATTTAATATGGTCTTAAAGATCTAAGATAATAAAACTATTGAACTGATTCAGTAACTTGGTTGTTGCTGGATATTTCTGACAGTAAGCTGATGCCCTATCACTTTAGCAGACCCATAAAGATCTCCTTGGTCAATAAAGTGTGTGTGTGTGTGTGTGTGTGTGTGTGTGTGTGTGTGTGTGTGTGTGTGTGTGTGCGTGTGTGTGTGTTGTAGATGACTCAGAGTCAGGAGCAAAGCGTCCTCGCACCACCATCACGGCCAAACAACTGGAGACACTGAAAAGTGCGTATAAAAACTCTCCTAAACCCGCACGACACGTCCGAGAACAGCTCTCCTCCGAGACAGGACTCGACATGCGCGTAGTACAGGTACCTTCCCACTTTCCTTTCTTCTATCCTTCCTTCCTTTCCTCTGTTTTATTTACTGTTTTTATCTTCTTTTATATTTCTGTTTTACTGTGCCTATTTTAACTCTCTTTTTATTCTTTGCTTTTTCATTTTCTCTCTCATTTTCTTTTTTTCTTTTTCTTTTTTTTTTTTGCTTATTTTCTTTTTTTCTCCCTCCTTCTTTCATTGTTTCTTTGGTTTGTTCTTTCCTTATTTGTCTTTTTTATTTTCCTTTTTATCTTATTTTTTCTTTTTTCATATTCTTAATTTTAATTTTCAATTTGTACTTTGCCCTTTTACACTCTCTTTTTTTTTTTTTTTTCTTAGATATTTTCTTTTCTATCGTTCTCTCACACACACCCCTACCCTGTGTACTAATATACCATTACTGGCCTGCGGCACTTACATTCCCATAAAACAGATCTCTTCCTCTCTCTCTCTCAGGTTTGGTTCCAGAACAGACGAGCGAAAGAGAAGCGGCTGAAGAAGGACGCCGGACGCCATCGCTGGGGTCAGTTTTATAAAAGTGTTAAACACAGCAGAGGAGCAGCGAAGGTGGAGAAGGAGAGCTCTGCTGAGGATGGAGGGATCAGTGACAGCGAGCTCAGCTTCAGAGGTACAGCAGCTCAGAGACATTCATGTTTACACATTTCAGTTTGACAAATAAATAAGGGAAATGTGCTACATGTGCTTAATTAGAATAAACCACATCAGAGGTTTACAGATTTACAGTTATCACCTGGCAGTTCATTATTTTCCTACATTAGCAGTCGTTCCCTCATCAGCCTGGTTTTCTCTCTCTCTTGAAGTTAATAAGATTAAAAAAAAACCTCCTCTGTCCTGAAGATGTCAACTTTTCCTCTGATGGTTGCAAAGCGCTGACACTGGAGACTCCTTCCACAGCAGTTTTGATGGTAGTGCAGCTGCAAATCGTAGCTTTATATTAACGCACCCGTTCTAATATTTTATCGTTGCTATAGTAACAGCTCGTTTACAGAGATATGTACAGGGGACACTCCACATAAACACATCAAAAAAGTCTTTGATATGTTGATTATCCATTTGTGTCTCCAGTGTCAGTGCTTGTAACAGTACTCTAACTTAATTTACCTTCAAACTCTGAAGTGTAAATTGTAAAAACAACTTAAGTGTGTTATTAACAGTTCAATATTCACCCAAATTTAAATCAGATTACTTCTAATAATTAATTATAGTTGGCCACAACCTTACCAAAACATCTACACATACGAATTCTCACATTCACGGATTCAGATACTTTCGTACAGATGACATTTTTTTTTTTTACGACTGCTTGATCTTGATCTTGATCTTTGTGAGTTGGTTTTGGAAAACCCGTAAAAGTCCACATCTACTTTTAAAAGGCAGCATTTATGAGACGTGAAAAAGGAAAGCAAAGCACAAAGTCAATTAGATGGAGAGCATGCACGTGAGAGGAAACAGGGTTTAATCACACTCTGTTAAAAAACACGGCAAATCAAAAACATTTGAAATGTTTTCAATTAGATTAGACTCCATATGGGTGAAAAAAAGGGAGCGCACACAGATTCCTTATACTGTATGTCCTAAATACTGAATACTGTATATATTAGTACGAGTTATGACTATTAAATAATTCAACTGATACTTTAATTAATTCAGATGAATTTTAATGAAGCTAGAATTTTAATTTTAAAGCAGTGCAGAAGGTCTTCTTCTGTTAGTTATATTGAGTTATATTTATGATGCTAATTTGCATTGTGTGATGATCTGATAAAACTCATAATGAATGATGATGTCATTTCCTGTCCCAAGCAATGTCTTTTTATAAATGACAGCCAAGTTCATTGTGCATATTGCTGATGTCATTTCCTGTCTCCAGATCCTTCCATTTGAAAACAACTATTTAAAATCATTATCAATGTATTTATATTGTAAATTCACAGTATATGCTCTCGCATTATGATGTCACTGATGTCATTTCCTGTTTCCCTCAGACGATCAGATCCTGTCAGAACTGGGTCATGCTAACGGCCTGTATGAAAGCGTCGGGGACGTTTCTGGCACTAACATGATGAACAGCAGCTTCTCGTTAGAGGCGTCAAGTCCTTATTCGCCCTCGTCCATCAGCTCGCTGCCGGGACACGCCCACTTACTTGGAGGCGTGGCCTTCAGCATGGAGGGGCTGGCAGGAGCAGCAGGTCAACCGCTCAGACCTGTGACCTCTGACCTCTCCACAGGCAGCAGCACTGGATACCCAGACTTCCCCACAAGCCCCGCCTCCTGGCTAGACGAGATGGATCACGCCCAGTTCTGAGGTCAAAGGTCATACTGGGAAGACATAAGGAACTAAAGAGATTCTGGAGGGTTTTTTTCAGACATTGTTATTTTAGTCTAGCGCAGTTCTAAGGTCAAAGGTCATGAAGTCAAGAGGAAAAAAAGAAACAATGGACACTAAGAAGTGCACTTTCCTTAAAGAACACTATTTTGGTTTTAATACGTCCTGATAATGTTTATCAACATTTTTCTCCTTCTGTGTCGAGTTAATCAGTTCATTTACATGTTTTTGATTCTGTAAAAGAGTCTGTGTGTGTGTGAGAGAGAGAGAGAGAGAGAGAGAGAGAGATGTGCAAACAGCGTAAATACATGCACACATTTCACATCATAAGGACACTTGATATTGTCCTTTTTTACTGTTTTTAATGCTCCCTTGCTGACTTCCCCTTGGTTGAGTCTTACATTACTTTATCAGCTGTCTTAAGTGTGAAATCTTTCAGATGAGGAATCAAGTCCACAACACTGTAGACTTCAGGAGCACAAATTACCCAGAAGGCTTTACTGCGATCACATGACACCTAAAGGAACGTGAAATTTTACTTTAGCACACAAGCTACTAGACACGTCGATGAGTTAACAAGCCAATGTACATTCATGTTTGTGTGTGTGTTCCTATTAAACGATCCACTCTGTTACCACAAGTGCACACTCTTTAGGGGAAGTGTACAAGGGCATGCTAAAAACAGTATTGCATTGTTCACCCATATAGCATGAATGCTGTTAGCACTGAAGCTACACGCTATCTGGTAGCACTGGACAATGCATGTTCTTTAATAATGACAAAAGCCACAGTGGCGTGAAAGCCTTCTGATTGGCCACAGACTTAAAGCTCCGCCCCCCCCCCCCACGCTAATGGGAGAGGAATTACTGCACAACATATTCAATAGTTTGATTATTTTTCTTCCAGTGGAGCGACGGGAGTGGTACAAGGTTCAGATTTCACAGTGTGAGTGCACTACCAAGAATTGCAGCTCATTTTTAACCATTATTTATTCACTTATAGTTACATGTATTGTTGTTTAATATTTGTGTGATCACTTACAGCAGTTACAGCTCATATTCTTGTTAAAAAAAAATGCAGCGTACACTCCTCTGTCCTGAAGATGTCGGAAAAGTTAGAGCTTTACCTCTGACTGTCTCTAAGCACTGAAACTGGAGACTCCTTCCATAAATGTTACAGAAATACATTTCTTCTTCATCTAATCAACACACACTTTGTAACATGCAACATCTGCCGTACATGTCCCTGTAAATGGCAATGGTTTGACGGTGCAACATCATCAGTTAGACAAAAACATAACATTATTTGAAACTTTTTGTTAACTTTACTGTCTAGAAACGTTGCAGTAACGTTGTTTGAAGAACAATTTAAGAACAGATTGCATTGTTATAGGAAAATTGATTTTGGGATCATGGTTTTCGTTTCTGCTGCTTTCGGTCGGTAGTAACACTGCCTGTGGACTCATATTAGTGAAAGATGATGGAATATGTTTTTTTTTTTTTTTTTTTAAAGTTGTGTTAGTGTTTGATGGCCCATGAAACAAAAGCAGCTCCTGATAGTGCACTCTGAGGTAGTGATCACGCACCCTTTAAAACATGACACTGATGGCTCGTCATCTGTAACATACGAAAGGGAAGATATTTTCATGATCAATTCCATTCAACAGTGTTGTAGTTATTTATTTGTAAAGTAATTATGAATAAATCAACGGAAATATTTCATCTGAAGTAGTAACTCCACCATCCGGATGCAGTGGAACGAAATCATGTGATTTGTGGAAAATTGGAAATAAAATGAAGAAACAGTTTCATATTAAACATGATATTTAGACAGAGAGAAATAATTAGGCACATTCAGACATTCATAAAAAAATATCCACAACAAAGTCCTTATTTATTTGTGAACATTTGACTATATTTTTGGATAAAATATTATTGCTATGAATTAATTCAGCTAGCAAACTGATCCCGAAAGAAACAAAACAAAAAGAAATGATTTGCTTTTCTGCCTCTTAAACTCGTGTTGTAAATTTTGTACAGTTTGAGAAAAGTGTTGACTGTCTTGTTTTTTTCTGAGCACTCTTTACTGTCATGTGTGTTAGAAAACTTCATGCCTTCTGTGCAACGGTCTGATCTGTGCAGTCTAATCTATACGCCAAAATAAAGCTGAATCATTTGGAGCAATTGATCGTGTCATAATTCAGTTTAAAGCAATCAAGTAACAAATCTCTAAACCAACCCCACATCTGCACAAATTCTAACTCAAGACCAACACTAACAATAAACAAACACCAACCCTAAACCAACACTAACCCTAAACCAACACTAACCCTAAACCAACACCAACCCTAAACCAACACCAACCCTAAACCAACACTAACCCTAAACCAACAC
>JAOVYU010000037.1:15563138-15566857 GCA_025674565.1 Synodontis membranacea | reverse complement strand
ATCACAACAAGAACCACAATATCACCATCATAACAAGAACCACAAGAACCAAAATATCACCATCACAACAAGAACCACAATATCACCATCATAGCAAGAACCACAATATCACCATCATAGCAAGAACCACAATATCACCATCATAGCAAGAACCACAAGAACGAAAATATCACCATCACAACAAGAACCACAATCACAACAAGAACCACAATATCACCATCATAGCAAGAACCACAAGAACTAAAATATCACCATCACAACAAGAACCACAATATCACCATCACAACAATCAGAACAAGAACCAGAACCAGAAAACTATACCAAGCAGAAGCGGTTCTTGTCTGATTGAGTAGACCTGGAACACTGCAGATCAACAACCATAATGACAACATTAAACCACAACATTACTAATAGAACAAGAACCGCAACATTAGATGCTGGAGCTGAAATGTTACTCGAGCGTTATGGACACACTCAGTCAGTTCTTGTGTTTTTGTGCAGGTCAGAGAGGTGAAAGAACTGTAACTGCTATTAAATAGAATCCTGTGATGTGGAAAATGTTAGCTGTACCCTGCAGGCACTGTGTGTGTGTGTGTGTGTGTGTGTGTGTGTGTGTGTGTGCGCAAAACATACATTACACACAGCAAGTGCAATGCAGTACATTTGTTTGTAATCAGTTCCTGATGCAGGAGAAATTATAAAGTGAGTGAAAGTGATAAGTAAAAGAATATTAATCTGTTAATAATGTTAATCAGTGCAATTAATGACTAAATTCATTGATAAAAATATTAATAATTATAATTACTAAAGATATTTTGTTGATTATAAGCTGCAAACAATTAGCATAATATGTAATTATACTGTTATTAATAGATTATTCATTATTATTGTTTATTGACTATTAAACAACTAAGCAATTATAATTTCACATGTATTTATTAAATCTAAATATAATGTTATATTACAAAAATTATCAAAAGTAAATTGCTTGAGACAAACACGCACATACACACTTTATGCCGTGATCATAACATGACATGATGCGACAGAGAAAAAGACTAAAAAACGTAAAAGCATTAATAGAGAACATGACCTTCTAATATTTATATTGATTTCTTAACAAGTCTAAGCTCCGCCTCCAAAACACTGCCATTGGTTGAACAGTACAAAAATTTATTTTCTAAAATGCGAATGAAAATATATCCAGAATGTAGAAGGATTTTGATGTGTGTCTATCTGTTGCTGTAGAAAGTGCAGTCTGTTGCTGGTAACATTATTAGCTTAGCATTGTTAGCTTAGCATCCTTAGCGTAGCGTTGTTTAGCATCATTAGCTTACCTCATCTGCTTGGAGTTATGAGAAACTCCTGATGTTAGTACACACGAAAAAACATCATCATAAATGTTATTACAAATAATAAGGTTAGTAAAGAGACATTTGGCCCCGCCCACTGTCCTGTGATTGGCTCATACATTAAGCTGACAGTTCATCGTGCTCTGTGTTCTCTCCTGCAGTTCCGCGTGTTCACGGCTCCATTCCACCGCGTGGAGTTCGCTGATTTCTGGTTGGCTGATCAGCTGAACTCTCTGGTGATCGTGCTGATGGATCTGGAGTATCTGGTGTGTTTCTACAGTGTGGAGCTGCAGTGGGGGGACATGGATGGCCTGCTGCCCGATTATTCAGGTACCGGACCCTACAGAACCAGAACAATGATACTGCTGACCCAGGAGAGCCAGAGTCAGAACATTCTAACAGAACCAACACCTGCACTACTGAGCACAGATGAAACTGAGAACATTAACACAGCTCATATAGCAACCAGCATAGCTAGATAACTGGTACAGAAGAACCAGAACAGTACCGACCCAGCAGAACCAGAACAGTACCGACCCAGCAGAACCAGAACAGTACCGACCCAGCAGAACATCAACACTCATCCAACACTGCTGACCCAGTGAACCAAAAACAGAAAGTGTGTGTGTGTGTGTGTGTGTACACAGATGACAAGAAGTGCAACAATTACTCGTATGGACTGCGAGCCATCATCCAGTGTCTGCCCGCCTGGTTCCGTTTCGTCCAGTGTCTCCGCCGCTACCGTGACACCAAACGGGCGTTTCCTCACCTGGTGAATGCTGGGAAATATTCCACAACCTTCTTTGTTGTGGCGTTCTCCGCCCTGTACAGTACACACAAAGGTAAGTGGTACACAAGTACACACCTGAGACTCACAACTACACGTCTACACACCTGAGAAACACAACTAGACATCTACACATCTGAGACACAAAGAAACACACCTGAGACACATAACTACATCTACACACCTGAGAAACACAACTGCACAGCCTTACACCTTTAGACACACAACTACACAGCTACACACCTGAAACACAAAACTTCACACCTGAGACAAACAACTACACACCTGAGAAACACAACTGCACAGCCTTACGCCTTTAGACACACAACTGCACATCTACACCCCTGAGACACATAACTATACATCTACACAACTGAGAAAGACAACTACACAGCTACACACCTGAGACAGATGACCATCACAGAGCTGAATCCAGTCGCAGCTTCATCACTTCCTCTGAACACGTCACTTAACACCAGTGTCTCAGGTAGGGGGCGTGGCTTAAAATCAGAAGGCGGAGTTTTATATCAGAGATTTGAAGATTGGAGATGAGAATAAAGTTCATGTTTAATGAATAGATTTCAGTAGATGGATAGACTCTCTCTCTCTCACTCTCCCTGTCTCTCTCGCTTTCTCTCTCTCTCTCTCTCTCTCTCTCTCTCTCTCTCTCTCTCTCTCTTTCTCCCTGTCTCTCTCGTGCTCTCTCTCTCTCTCTCTCTCTCTCTCTGAACTCATGTATCTTCTCAGAAACAGAACCGCAGACCGAATCAATCACTCTAAAATGCTCCACTAAGCCGCTTGATCTTTTTTATTATTTATATACAGAGCAGTTATTTATTTATTTCCTGTAAATGTCACCCTTTTAAACTAAACGCTGTTCTGCTGCTCTTTCACTCTTTCCCTTTGGCTTGTACTGAAGGCAGTTGCCGTTTCTCAGTGATTTCTCCTGAGTGGATTAGATTTCAGTCGTGCTGTCGGAGGCTGCAGAGCGAACGCGCGAGACTTCCTGTTTATCAGTCACTCGGATGGAGGAGATTCGTTCAGGCCGGAGTGGAGCTCATGTAGAAACCTGCTGAGTCACTGCAGCTCTGCGGGATTCACTCCGTCAGGGCTTTTATTTCCTCTCTAACGTCTTTAGGATGTGCTTGGAGAGTTCAGGTTCTCGGCAAGAGCACTAACTCCCCAGTAAACACTGACACTCTGATTCTAATCTTAATCCTAAAGTCGGATTTTAACCCTAAATGAAAAAACGTAAATCAAAATCTTTACATTTTTACAACGTTTTATTCTTCATACTCTGAAGTGATTAAGGTTGCTAAATAACGACTCTCTAAACTTTTTGTCTGTTTATTGTTACACTTAATGTTGTGAAGCAAGTCAGTTCCGTTTCTAGCTCAGGTTATAGCAGCTATAAACACTCGTTTCATCACCGGCCTCTTTCATTAACTCATAAATGTAAAATTGTTATGTTACTGAGAAACGGAAAGAAGCGAAAACTCCTGAAGATGTCAGAAATCTTAAAGTTACAGCTTTACCCCTAACTTCAAAGCACTGGCACTGGAGACTCCTTCCATTAATGT
>JAOVYU010000037.1:15548138-15558138 GCA_025674565.1 Synodontis membranacea | reverse complement strand
CACATAAATACACTCCCACACACACACACACACACACCATGGAGAGTGGCAATAATGTCAGGATGGAGAACATGTGTGTGTGTGTGGACACTGCTCTGGGACTCGCTGCTTTTCTCACACACGTATACACACACAAGCATGTTGGGAGGAGTGTGTGTTTCCATGCCTCTCATCCAGCTGTCCGACTGTTAGCACTAACGCTAATGTCGTCACAGTTACTGTTTTAAATTTCAGTGCAGCTTTGCAGTTTGCGAGCACAATCTCTCTCTCTCTCTCTCTCTCTCTCTCTCTCGATCACTGTTTTCTCTGGTAGTGATGTGTCATTCACAAGAGTCGGCTCTGAACATTCACTCAAAAGAGCCGAGTTATTTGTGAATCGTTTTTATTTTTTTTTAATTTTTTTTTTGTAGATCTAAGAAATTCTGTTATTCTTGTAATGTAATTTGTTGATGTCATCATTATTGTTATTATTATTTTAAATCCTCCTTACTGGATGAATATCACAAACTTAAGAACATGAGCCATTTGGGAACCGAAATGAATCGACTCTTATTGGTGAGCCGAGCCAAATGATTCGATTCACTGAAAAGAGTCGTAGATATTGTGTTTCTCTTTATCGTTCTCTCACTTTTTGTCTTCTTACAAATAATTTCAACCTCTCAAGGATGAACAGTCTCTGTGTGAAAAACGGCATTATGGGAAAAAATGTTTAGGGATGATTTAGGAGAGCGTTTGTGCAATTTTTACTAAGTCTAAAAATGAATCTTTTTTTTTTTTTTTTACAGTGTCATGATACCGACCACCAAAGAGCTTCTCAGTTATCACATACACACCTGCAAACATTTACACTTCACACACACACACACAAACACACACATGCTAATCCTGTTGTTGCTGTGCCAGTGGTCGTCTCGCTTGCATGCTACTTTCGATGTTTCCCTGTAAATAGATCTAACTTATTTTCTATAGGAATGATGGGTAATTTATTGTCTGGTTATTTATGGATAGAGCAGTATTATGATTAGAGACGGGACTCTGTCTCGTGTGTGACGCTCTTGTGACTGTAGAAACGTTGACTCCTTCCATTCCATGTGCCACTTCATTACTTTGATCCTTGTTCTGATCCCTGGAACAGCAAAGAATTTTATTCAATTTGACACAAACAACGTTAGCTCCTCTAATGATAGCTAGCTAGCAAACATGGCTCTTGTGTTACTTTGTTAAAACAGACCTTGTATGTTTGTGTGTTTGATGTTGGGAAGTTGCACACACATGATAAAAAAAAGCCATTAAATTAAGCTAATAACAAAGGTACGACTAGCTTTACCCTAGCTAACTATTACAGACAACGAATAAATTTGGAAATAAAACGCAACCACAAGGAATTTCAGCTTTTTCCCTCAGATGTGTCGATAAATCATGAAAACAAACCAATTTTAAAAGTAGCATATAAGCCTTAGCCTAATGTCAGCTAGCTAGTTATGGGATCCTGGTTTTAACTACACAATACTTAGCGTACTACTAGCTAACTAGCTACAGCTAGAGGAGTGAAATATGTTTTATCAGTTTGCTAAAATACAGTATTGTGATGTGAAACTGTAAATATCAGCATGTCTGAATACGTTTGTGTTTTGGTCACATGGTGAAGGAAGGCGTGATGAATATTCACAAGTGACCAGCGTCCGCTCACTCAGCGTCGTTAACCTCCAGACGTGAGGGTCATTTTTTGTACAATACATTTTTATACATTTACAAGCTCTGACATCGTGTGTGTTCTCACGGGGGGGGGGGGGGGCTCCGATCTGTGTCGGGTTCTGTGCACGCTAAACCCACGATGTTCCGTGCTTGTTGATATTTCTGCATCTTTTCTATCTCGATGTTGTGTCCGTTTCTTACTTTGCCAACTGTGATGATGTTCGTTAGATAATCGATGGATATTATTAATAATAGATAGATAAATAAAGCCTTGTGTGTTCTACGGAGAAGAAAAACGCGTCCTGCGGAGTCGTGTGTAAACGTGGAGTGATCTATGATGCTTGTAAACAATGCTCTTGTTTCTATTTCTGTACAACACTTTGGTGATGATGTCATAACTTGGTTTTATAAACCACGCCTATTTTTAAAACCTGTCTCCGCCTCTGAGTTTTTTCTTTCAACACAAAGAACTATAACTCAACCTCACTCCTTCACTTATACCCTACACCCTACTCACTCAATACACACTACTTACTACCTACACCCTACTCACTCTCTACACCCTACTCACTCAATAAACCTTACCCCTGTTGTCACTCCCTACACCGTACTCACTCAATACACACTACTCACTCAATTCACCCTATCCCTGTTATCACTCAATACACACTACTCACTTCCTACACACTACTCACTCAATACACCCTATCCCTATTCTCATTCCCTACACCCTACTCACTCCTTCACTTACACCCTACTCATTCCCTACACCCTAAACCCTACTCACTCTCTACACCCTACTCACTCAATAAACCTTACCTCTGTTGTCACTCCCTACACCGTACTCACTCAATACACACTACTCACTCAATTCACCCTATCCCTGTTATCACTCAATACACACTACTCACTCAATACACCCTACCCCTATTCTCACTACTAACCCTACTCACTCCTTCACTTACACCCTACTCCTTCCCTACACCGTAAACCCTACTCACTCCTTACACCCTAACCCTACTCTCTCCCTACACCTTCTCACTATTTCTCACTATTTACACACTACACCTTACTCACTCCATAAACCTACTCACTCCTTGCTCACTCCTTACACCACACTGACCTACTCACTTAATGCACCCTAATCACTAAATACACCCTACACCCTACTTGCACCCTACAACTATTCATTCCATACACCATACTTGCAACCTAACACCTCACACCCTACTCCCTCACTACACCTAACACCCTACTCACTCTTCATGTTACGCTTCACATTACTCCCTCATTCCCTTGTTTACTCTTCCCTAATTTGGTCCCTCTGTCATCTCCTTCCTCCTTCCCTCAGTAACAAACTTTTTTCACTTGCTCCCTCACTCACCACATCGTCTCACTTCTTTCTCCTTCTCTCCCTTTCACTTGCAAACTCCCTCTTTCCTTCTCTGCCTTTCCCACTCTTTTACACAGCCTAGTTTCCTACCTCCTCATTGACTTCCTCCTTCCTTTCCTTCTTCCTTATTTACTCATTCACTGCTTTGCACACTCCTTTCTTCTTTCTTTCCAACCTCACTGTTTCTAATTTACTCACCACTCCCTCTTCTTTCTTCTTTCATTCAAATATTCACTATCTTCTTTTATTCACTATTAGTTCCTTACTCACTTTCTCACTTCCTTCACTTTACTTCCTATATCTTTAGAAAAGCAAAGCTCATGGTTTGAATCCATCCTGTAGGCGAGCACAGCGTCCTACACAGAAAACTTTTCATTTTATAATGAAAGAAAGAACTTAATTCAGGCGATAATTCTTCAAAACAATGAAAATTAAACATTTTAATTGGTTTGTAAAATATTTCAGCATTATAAATGTAAAGTCTCAGCCCTGAAATGACAAATATGCAGTATATTTAGGTGAACATACAAAGCAACAAGTTGGGTGCAAAAGTTTGTGTCGCCACAATTCTTGGGTCAGATAGCTGGAAACGGACCCTTTTTTATTATATATTTATGGGGAAAAAATGTTGTTTTTTCCTGCAGTTAAGATAATAAACCCAAGCAATGATGAAGAGATCTGATGAGAGCTTTTCAAAGACTGCATTTAGTCACTGTAACAAACTCTCAGGGGGCAGATCTTCCTCTTACAGTATAAAGCCCCACAGTTATGGAACAGCCTTCCAGTTTGCGTTCGGGAATCAGACACAGTCTCAATGTTTAAGTCTAGGCTAAAACCACATTTGTTTAGTCAAACCTTTTGTTAACAGCTTTTTATTAGGTAAAGGAGCAGACTTAGGACTTAAATTACCACAAACAATCTTGTGCTCAAACCTCCATCAGTCCATCAGTTCTTCAACAAAATAGACTTTATGTCTAAACTATTCAGAACATTGGGGTGCCATTATTTTCACAATTAATGTTTTAAGTTATTAAGTAAACAATACGCAAATTATAATGTTTCCTTTAAATCCTGACACATTAAATTCCTTTTTGACAAAAATGAAAAACTATTATTGTCACATCCGCCGCTCCTCTATGTGGAGCGGCGGATGTAGTGATATAGGACGTATATCACATAGTATATCTAGACACATACATATATCTAGACAATATTCTCATATATTCTCCGGATATCAAGACACATATTCAGCATGTGAGAACCGTCCTCAATCGTCTGCTCTTTACGCTAAAGCCGAAAAATGCAAGTTTCACCAAAACAAGATCGCGTTTCTGGGATATAACATTGGGCTGGAAGGCATAGCTATGGATACCAATAAAGTATCTGCGGTAACAAACTGGCTGGAGCCCACCACCATCAAAGAACTTCAAAGATTCCTAGGTTTTGCTCATTTTTATCGGTGCTTTACCCGGGGTTTCAGCACGGTAGCGGCACCACTTACAAATCTCTTGAAGGGCAAACTGAAAAAACTCGAATTAACTCCTCAGGCCAGAGAAGCCTTTGCCAAATTAAACCAGCTATTCACGAGCACGCCGATATTAAAGCTCCCTGATCCTAGCAAACCTTTTGTTAGCGAGGTCGATGCCTCGGAGGTTGGGCTAGGCGCGATTCTGTCGCAACATCAAGGAACCCTGGAGAAACTTTACCCATGTGCCTTTTTCTCAAGGAAGCTCACGGACGCCGAACGTAGGACATCGGGAACCGCGAGCTGTTAGCTGTCAAGGCAGCCTTAGATGAGTGGCATCATTGGCTCAAGGGAGCGCAAAACCCCTTTATTGTACGTGCCGGAACCATTGCAGGACCGGGTGATAGGGTGGGCACATACCTCACTGGCCTCAGGTCATCCGGGGTTCGCCGGGATGCTGCAGATCATGTGGGGTAAGTATTGGTGGCCCGACATGCAACGTCAAGTCAGGAGGGCCGTCGCCTCCTGTTCAGTGTGTGCGGCCCCCAAGAGTTCTCGACAATTACCTGCCGGGAAATTAATACCAGTTCTGAACAGACTGTGGTCTCACATCGCAGTGGACTTTGTCACGGATCTGCCGGAATCAAAAGGGTACACAACGATACTGGTGATTGTTGATCGTTTTTCCAATGGGTGTCGATTTATACCATTCCCCTTCCTTCACTCTGCCCTACAGGTGGCCGAAGCCCTGTTCCAGAGTGTCTTCCAAGTGTACAGGTTACCGGAGGATATCCTCTCCGACAGGGGTCCCCAGTTCATCTCTAGAGTATGGAAGGGCTTTATGGGAAAACTGGGGACCACTGTGAGCCTGACCTCGGGGTACCATCCCCAGTCCAACGGTCAGGCAGAGCGCACCATCCAGAAGCTAGGGAGATTCCTCTGGGCCTACTGTCATGCTCGACACATGCTGACTGGGCGAAGCTTCTGCCTTGGGCAGAGTACGTCAGAAATTCCCTGCACCACTCCGCTACAGGCCTGACACCGTTTCAGTGTGTGCTAGGGTACCAGCCTCCTCTGTGTCCCTGGGACAGTGATCCATCTGAGGTCCGATCGAGGTAGGCGGGAGGCGCCGGAATACTGGGTAGGAGATCGGGTATGGTTATCGACCCGGGACCTACGTCTAGGTCTGCCGTGTGCCAAACTCTCCCCCAGGTTCCTGGGTCCTTTCCGATTTGTGAAATAATTAACCCAGTGTCTGTCAAGCTTCAACTTCCTGCTCACATGCGCATCTCACCAGTATTTCACATCTCTCTCCTCAGGCCGGTGATTCGGGGACCACTGGATAGAGGAGATGCCGAACCAGTCGCTCCGGGTCCTATTGACATTGGGGGCATCCCAGCCTATACAGTCCGCCAATTACTGGACTCCAGGAGATGTCAGGGTTGTCTCCAATACCTGGTAGACTGGGAGGGTTACGGACCAGAGGAGAGGAGTTGGGTCCCGGCCGGGGACATCCTCAGTCAGGACTTGATAAGGCAGTTCCATCGTTCTCGGCCGGATCAACCGGCTCCTCAACCTCGGGGGTGGCCTCCACGACAACCACGGCCGTCCTCGGGCCCTTTCAGGCAGGTGTGACGCCTCCGGCCCCCCTCAGCAGCCGATTCTGGAGGGGGGCGTACTGTCACATCCGCCACTCCTCCTCAGCGCTCCAGGTCGCCGGGAATACTAATTGGAGGATTAGTATGCCTGAGTTCTTTTGTGTGTTCTGTCCCTTTAACTATTCCCCAGTCTCACCACTAGGTGTGTGTCTCATGTTGGTGCTGGCTTCATACTATCCCCGGTGCTAACTCCCGTAGCTTGGTGATTGGTTAGATATGTAATTTGTATTATAGACTTTACTATAATTATACATAATAATAATAATTATAATCAATTCCATAGATATCATAATATATAAATAAATAAAAGTATTTAATCACACAGTGTCATAGGCGGTACTTGCAATAAAATTGAAATAAAACTGATAACACTAAACATCCACTGATTTACATCTGAACCTAAATATGCTGTACTGTATATATTTTGTATTTACTGTATTTTATTTTATACATATGTACATTTTCTTGAGTCCTCATATATACAGTAAACAATTATCATCCCATATTTATTCAGTATTTATTCAGTATTTATTCCAGCTCCCTTGCACTTTGGAAACCAATTATCAATTTAATATTTATTACATATTTATTCTAGCGTCTTTGCCCTGCTGCACGACTGCACTATAGCCCTCTAGTGTCTAGTGTTTTTTGTGTTTTTGTGTGTTTTGTTGTCTTGTTTGTGTATGTTTATCCCTGTCTTAAGTACATAGAGAAAAATGGAGGAACCTGAGTCTAATTCCTTGTATAAGTACACAAACTTGGCCAATGAAGGTGATTCTGATTCTAAAAGTATTTATTTATGCATCGTGTGTACATCAAGTTCTCAGTGACTGCAAATATAAGCATTATAAAAGTAAAAGAAATGACACTATGTTTATGTTTCCTCAGTGTTATAATTTATTGGGTTTTTTTTTACATGATGCTTAATGTGTGTGTGCGTGTGTGTGTGTGTGTGTGTGTGTAAGTATATAAAGACAGCACAAATCATATAAATAAAATATCATTTTGTTTATAAAATGTATCAAAAAATGACATTTTGCTGGATGTGTCATTAAAATTTTACATATAATTTGCATATATTTAACCCTCTGGTCTCTGTGCTGGCCATTTGTGTCCAGTTCACTCTTTTTTTGACCATTTTAGCTGTGTTAATGCATATGGAATGAAATTTCCCAATGTTCTGGGTTTTTTTTTTTCAGATTTTTTTTATAATTTTTAACTTCAACTCATTAAATATATCAATAATATACTCCATACTGTACATGTAACACTTGACTCCATAGTGGCCACTTTTGTAAACTACATTTTTTAAATTCCTTGTTATTTACACTGTTAAATCATAAAATTTAGGTTAAAATGCTTTCATTCTAAACTCAACACTTGAAAAATTTAGTTTTTTGTGGTTTCCTGATTATGTCATTTATCCATTTTTGGCCAAGCGAGCAATTTTATATAATACTCTTAGTTTCCAATAGGAGTGTATGATGGCTTACTGCACTCCAGTTGAGCAAATGAACGACACAATTTTGACACAGGTCTGATCTTAAGGATGTCAGATAATGGTTTGTGTTTGTGCATGAAAAAAAAATTGTGCCCGTGTGAAACTGCAGTACAAATATGTATTTGCAAGAAAAACACAAGAAAATCCAGTATCATTGAGAATATAGAAAAATGGCCATTATTGAATTTGATTTCTAATAAGTGCATTATGCAAACAAACTGATATTTGAAGGATTAAAAAATAAAAAAGGAATAGATATTTTATACTTATGACAAGTATAAATATTTATGTTTGTTTTTTATGTAAATCTGTAGGTGGCCACGAACAAGCTAAGTGGATAATGATTTTTGAACAAAGCCAGAGGGACAAACAAACAAACAAACAAACAAACAAACACAAACAAAATTCCATTCATACACTCAGAATGCCCTGTCAGTACCCGATCCGTGCCGCCTGCCCGATCCGTTCTGCGCATGGGGGGGGTTAGGGTTAAGAGCGGATGTTTTGCGCATGCGCGTGGCCTTTGAGCATGCGCAGAACGGATCGGGCAGGCGGCACGGATCGGGTACTGACATCCCCAGTAGCCCGGCAACTTCCTGTTCGTTTCGTCCGAGCGCGCATGCGCATTCGGGCCTCCCCTTTTTGAAGCTCCGCCTCCCTCAATCGTGCGCATGCGCAGTTTAGGCTCGTCGCGAGCGCCCTCCCTCCCCTTTCACCCGCGCGCTCAGCTGAAGCCAGATTTAAAGAGACAGGCACGCGCTAGCTGGTAGCTGCTGAAATACTCATAATACTCATAATAATAATTTCAGATAACATTATTAACAGTAGGGATTTGGCAGCCGGAAGTGTTTTGTTGTTTTCTGTTGCTGTGAGGGTCTTTAGAGCGATGCTGGGGTAGTTTGGGGTAGTTTGTGGTGAGCTGAGGGAGTGCTGCTGCCACTCGGACAACATTCTCCCTCTCTCTCTTATTTATTTATTTTATTTTCCGCCGGATACAGAGAGAGAGAGAGAGAGAAGAAGAAGAAGAAGAAGAAGAGAGAGAGAGAGAAAGAGAGATAGAAAAAGAGAGAGAGAGAGAAAAGAGAGAGAGAAAGCAGAGAGAGAGAAAAAGAGAGAGAGAGAGAGACACACACACATACAGAGAGAGAGAGAGAGAGAGAGAGAGACACACACACACACACACACACACAGAGAGAGAGAGACACACACACACACACAGAGAGAGAGAGAGACACACACACACACACACACACAGAGAGAGAGAGCAGGAAGAGCAGATGAATGTGTGTGTTTGTGTTTTAACTTTGCTGTATCTGTTACACACACACACACACAGAGGGAGAGAGAGAGAGGGGTAAAGGGGTAGAGGGGTAAATAATCTCGGCTCGGGGTTCTGGCTGCTGCTCTGAGCACAATGGCGAAGATTCAGGCTCACAGCAGCTCGAAGCCCATCATCACCCAGATCCAGGACAAAGCCTTCAGCGCTCAGAAACAACACCAGCAGCAGCACTTCCAGAAACTGAAGGTAAACTGCACCGGGGGCACTTCTTTCTCCCTCACTGCACCATTGTTGTGCTGCTCAGCCTTAATACCCCAGCTCCTAGCATTAGCATTAGCTTCACCTCTCAGACCTGGAGACCTTCCGCAGGCTGGAACTTCTGCTCATGATCATCCCTCTTTATTTCATTCATCAACATCAACACACTCCTTCACACCAGCCTCTCTCTCTCTCCCCCCCTCTCTCTCTCTCTCTGTTTAATAATAATAATAATGATGAGTGTTCTTATTGTGATAATGTTACTGCCCTGCAGGATCAGTTTAGCTTATCCTAGCTCAGCTAACTCACTTTTCTTTCTTTCTTTCTTTCTTTCTTTCTTTTCTGTCAGAGGCTTCTGATCTTTTGTTCGCCCTTTGATCAGCTCTTCCTCTGGCTCTTCATCACCACGCTCATCTCTGTCCTTACTCTCACCGTGACCGGCTTTAGCTCTTCGTCTGGGCTTTTTATTAACATCAGCAGGAGGAACAGGAAGCCCATGCAGTGCTAGCTGATCTTCTGGGGTTCTGACTCAGTCTGCTTTAGCTGATCATCTGGAGTTCTGACTCAGTCTGCTTTAGCTGATCATGTGGGGTTCTGACTCAGTCTGCTTTAGCTGATCATGTGGGGTTCTGACTCGAGCTGCTTTAGCTGATCATGTGGGGTTCTGACTCAGTCTGCTTTAGCTGATCATGTGGGGTTCTAACTCGAGCTGCTTTAGCTGATCATGTGGGGTTCTA
This sequence comes from Synodontis membranacea, assembly GCA_025674565.1. NCBI lineage: Eukaryota > Metazoa > Chordata > Actinopteri > Siluriformes > Mochokidae > Synodontis > Synodontis membranacea. Next base: position 15,548,152 of record JAOVYU010000037.1, on the reverse strand, counting down.
ACTCGAGCTGCTTT
>JAOVYU010000037.1:15406982-15418407 GCA_025674565.1 Synodontis membranacea | reverse complement strand
ATACTCATGCTAAAATGTAAGAAGTAAAAGTAGAAAGTAGCCACAAAAAAAAGTAGTGAAGTAAATTACAGATACCCGAAAATTCTACTTAAGTACAGTAACGAAGTATTACTTCCCATCTCTGAAAATATAATTATTAATTCCCACTGTAGTTCTAAAACTTGATTCATGACTGAATGGAAATCAGTGTTGTTACTTCATTAATATCCATGTTTAAAGACTGGTCTATATCCACACACACACACACACACACACACACACACACACACACACACACACACACTATTGTCAACTGAAATGTCTGGGATTTGTCAGGGCGATCACTCTGAGCGATCTGCAGAGAGATCGTTTAGACCCTGACGCCTTCTCTTATCTGTCAGAGTCTCGAAGGAGTCTCCGAGTCTCTTATATTAATATAATAATGATAAACAACTGATGCGTTGTGGAGCCTGACTGAAAGCAAACAGTAAACCCTAGTCACGAAGCGATGAGCTGAACCAGTTCTGTTCGAGTAGGAAAATCACTAAGCTGTGTGTTTACAGAAGACGACTCTGCGAAGATCTGCGTTACGAAATGCGCCGGCTCTTGCCAAACGCCTCAAACGCTCCAAATATTTGCGGATTTAAATCACTTTTCATCTAGTAATATACCACGTTCCGCTGACAGCTCCGCGTTAGTTATTGTACATCACTGAACATCCGTGCTAATTGGATACAGCGGGTTATTTGTGCAGCCAAAGACAGACGTCACTTTCTGGAAAGGACTAATACACGGGAGAGATGCCAGAAAACCTTCGACCTTCAGCTCCGGCAGCCGCCAAGAAGGTTTTAGTTTTCTGAAATAACGCGATTCTGATGGACGGAGTGCAGATTGTGCAACACACAGCCGTACCTTCCTGCGTTATCACATGGTGCGGCGGAGAGAGAGACCTCCCCATCTGCCATGTTTTTCAAACTCTAAACTAATCCAATGAACATAATTATAGGATTGACTTTTCTGAGAAGGACACATGCGACACAGGCTGCTTCACATCATTCAGAAATAAGCCTCTGTAGGAGACAGATGTTCTTATGATGTTTCAGAGTGCTCACAGTAACTCGAAAGCAAAAGGCAACTGTTCCAGTGACACCCTTAATGCTCTTCTATATATAAGTGTATATATATATATTTACTATGATTATTATTATTATTATTATTATTATTATTATTATTTTTCTCTTCTGTAAGATTCAGGGATGAATGCAAAATATCTGAAAGTGTGCACCGAGCTGCACGTTTAGTGTGTGCATGTGCGTGCATATTTCAGATCTTTCTTTGTTTTAAACTATTTTTTTTTTACATGAGAAAAAAAAATATAAATATGAAAGTAAATAATTATATCCTGTAAGTTAAAGGGTTTAAATGGAAAGTCTTGTTCGAACTCAGGATTGTTGCACAACCATAATTATAACTGTGACTCAAAATATATACTAGAGAACAAACGCTATAATAACGTCTTCCATATGCTTTGATTTATTTATGTTTTTCAAATCCTGTCATCGGGCTGCATCGTAGCAGCTAAATTAATAAACACGTGAGTTTTATTTTATTACAAAACTTGTTTTTTTGTTTTGGAAAAAGTACTTTCTATCATTTTAAATCGGCATAGAACAGGTTTGTGTTGTTTTACAGTGCACGTTATCAGACGTTATTCCTTGACGTTTCTTAATCAGTAAGCACGACTCGGTCCTTGCGCAAACTCACAACTCACTTTTGTTTTTAAATATTCACACAAATCTAGAAAGGATAAAAAAGTTCGATTTTGTTTTGCACCGTTTTCAGAAATAATGACGTCTCTTCATATCCCGTGCTTTATTGTTTATAAGTGATGTATTTCTGTAAAGCTGCTTTGTGTCCCTTGCTATAGAAATAAAATTGAAGTGAATTGAAATTAAATGTATTGAATAGGAATGTGGTTATGATTTTTAACTTAGATTAGAATGAGCCAGATTAAGAGAGTTTGTAGAGCAGGATATGAATATCTGAATATTTCAAAAATATAAAATATTAAAACTGTTGGGCAGTCTGCACACGGTAGCTCTCACTCTGGGTGTGTGTGTGTGTGTGTGTGTGTGTGAGAGAGAGAGAGAGAGAGAGAGAGACACACATTTAAAGTTCCGTAGGCTGTGTTAATACCAAATGAGCATATTTTCCCCAAACCCTGATGCTGATGTGTATCCTGAGTGGATTATGTGTTTACATTATGGTGTGTGAGTGTGTGTGTTTGTGTGTGTCTGCAGTGAAGGGGGCGTTGTGTGTAATTACCCTCTCTTCCCGAACTTATCATTACGCTAATGGTACTCTCTTATTCGCAGTTGTCCCATCGCACAATAGAGACTCGCAAGGTTTGATTGGGACTTTTTCCTGCCAAACTCGAACCACATGTGTGTGAACGCGCCTCGGCATTTACGAGCTCCGATCCCACAGCCGCGTTCTCGGGCCCTTCGCGGGCAAAATGAATAATCTCATTGTCTCTCGCACTCGGAGACACTCGGCAAGTCTGGAAACTGGCAGCAGGCTGGCGGACGTAAAAAAAAAAGAGAGAGAGAGAGAGAGAGAGAGCGAGAGGTTTACACATTTGAAAGTGGCACTATTAATGTGGAGTGGAGCGAAGAGACACTTGGAGTGAACGGAAAACTCGCTGGAAAACAAAATACGTCACAGCGAAATACACTTCTGCAGCTCTGGTTGATTAACAGCTCGTCCCGAAGAGTTCTGTTCCTCCTGTTAAAGATTGACCTGGAGTACTTTTTATCCATTTATAGTTGCATTTAATGTTGAGTTAGTTTGCGTTCTCTCTATCGTTCATAAAGTTAATAAGAGAGAGAGAGAAAAAAAACACCACTTCATGTTACTGAGAAACCACGAAGAAGCGTAAACTCCTCTGTCATGAAGATGTCAGAAAACTTCTAGCTTTACCTCTGAGTGTTAGGAAGCGCTGACACTGGAGACTCCTTCCGTAAACGATAAATAAATGTCTCCTGTATTGAGAACGTCACCGAATAATGCTGTTGCTGTAGAAACAATTATGCATTTGAGTGATTGTATATATATATATATATATATATAAATGATTGATATCTATATATTTATTTATACGAACGTAGAAAACTTAGATTAAACACGTAGTGAAAGATTTGATTAGACATATTTTTGATGATTAGATCTGACACGTAGCTAATGTTCCTGTAGATGTAACGCAGGTGATGAAATGGTTCCGTTTTCCAGTCTGTCGTTGTGTTTCACGTGAATGTCTTTGCTGTAATTATGCAGTGATTATACGCTCCTGGAGTTTGTTCTGATCTGGGTGTTAATTCAGTCGTGGTGGTTTTTTTACCCTCCGTGTTTCTACATGTGTTTAGTTGTAACTTGCGTTATTTTGTTGGCTTCTCGTTCCAGCGTATAACAGCTACGTGTGTTACTATAATTATGCAGTAAGTGAAAAAACCTGTGGATTTGGCCAGCGAACAGACGCGCTCCTCTTGATTTTCGCTCCGGCAGGAAACAGATTTCAGGATATTTGACAGTTTCTAAATCTCTGTGTTTCATTTTTTTGCACCTGAATAATGCAGACCTGTTTTTCATCTAAACACAAAAGGCACACCGTCTCGGGTGCGAAACTGGAAGAATAACATATATTACACGTTACGTTTGCGTGGATTTATTCAGGACTTTATTTTGTTGGTTGAATTTAAAGCTTTGGGTTGTGTACTGGTATGAAACGAGGTTGTCAGTGTATTGATTTATAAACAGTCCCTTACTCTGTGTTACGATTGAGGTGTGATGATATGCTAACGGACGCCGCCTGTGCAGCAGGAGAGAGTAGCTTTCCCGAGTCAGTGTTGTGCTGTTGACATCGGGGCCTGTGTTCCGTGCCTTTTCGTGACGTCGTGCATGTGCGCATTTACTATTTTACAAAACGTAAACAGAGAACAAATATCATATTCTGTATCAAACACGGGGAAATCTTTTTGAGCTTCTGAGCAAATTCAGCACCTCGAATTCCACTCAGATCTCCTCGCTCAGCTAACTGGTTCATTGCTGTAGACTTGCTGAAGCATTTCAGATCATATCAATTTATCGTTTATCGTCACATCATGTTACTGGTACACAGGTACAGTGGTGTACAAGAAACTCGACAGAGTGTAAAGAATATAAAGAACCGCTTCCTGTAGATGTCCTGGAGGGAGGGAAGCTCAGCTCCACGTATCCTTTCAGAACACCGCAGTGAGGATGCTCTCACTGGCACAGTAGAAGGTCCTAATGACCACGGGTCTCGTGCCGAATCTCTTCAGTCTCCTGAGACGGAAGATGCGCTGACGTGGCTTCTTCACTGTTCATTGCCGATTTCTCGAGTTTAACACAGATGTTAGCCCAACAACAAACGCACATGTGCACGGGTCGTGAAGTCACTGCTCGCTCCTGCTGCATGCGCACGGCACTGTGGAACTACAGGGTGCCAACTCTGCGATCACACCATGTAGTTCAGTAGAACTTTTCAATAAAAAAATAGATAACATTAGGCTTCAGTCAGTTAACACTGGTATCAGGAATCATCGATGAACTGTCACGATGGACGTCGAGTTAAAATCATAGTCTGCAGCTTTAAGCTAGACGACGATATAAATTGTGTATCACAAAATTGTTTCGTATCTCATTATATGTCCTTTTTGTCTGTTTTGTATCTTGTATAACCTGCTGTCTGATTACATTTTATTGAAATTTTATAATAAGCTTAGTTACACCTGATAACTCACTACAGTCCTGATCTCCTTTTTGTAAGCACTCCTGACCTGATTAAACCCTAAAGTTAGCGATTTCAGCTACAGCCAACTCTTAAAGGTGCACTATGCAGGATCTGATGACATCTAGTGGTGAGTTTGAAGATTTGCAGCCAACTAAATGCCCCCTCTCGCCCTCCCTTCGTGTATATACGATGGCCATCGTCGTGTTGTCCCAGTTTCACTGTCCTCATTTTGCTTCATGACTTCGCTTCTTTGAAGAGGAATTATTCTCTCCTACTGTTCCGTGTGTTAAATAATAAGAATGATTTTTTTAAGGTCGGGTTCTCGAACTTGTCAGCCAACACCGATTCCTTTCCTTTCTTCTTTCTTTCTTTCCGGAGTCATGCTGCCGCTTCTAAAAGCACGAAACGGAGAAGGCGCTCTCTGGATATTTGTCCGTTCTGGACTAGTGTAGCGACATGGCGGCCTCCATAGACATGGACCCGCAACCTGCGTAGATAAAAAGGGCGTGTTCAGGGTTATGAAAACACAACGATTCGTATGTACAGATAATTAAACTCTAATGAAAACATGCTATTTCTGCTAATAGATGCAATGAAAATTTTACATACTGGACCTTTAACTTGCCTCTGTTTTTTTTTTCCTATGATTGGCCACACCCACTTTCCCCCCATCAAAGCCAAAGCTGATACCATCATCAGTCAGGGGTGATGTGCGTATGATGGCATATTAAACACAATCTCACCATTTTTTCTTCTTTCGGCTGCTCTAGTTATGAGTTGCCACAGTGGATCTTTTTTGTTCGCATGTTAGATTTTTTACGCCGGATGCCCTCCCTGATGCAACCCTCCCCATTTAAACGTTCTTGGACCGGCACGCAGGAACACACTAGAATGTGCACCCCCTTGTGGCTGTGTCTTTTACAGCCCCCAGTATTCCATCCAAGTACTAAACACAATCTCACCATTAATGTCTTAAAATACGGTGTGATTATTGGCACGTGCCTAACAACGTATACACTCACGTTACACCGCGTTGTGGTGTGATGATTTTATAGCGTTTATAGTTTCATGTTAAACTGTAACTATAACTATGAGTCAAATAGCTAAAGACACAAACACTAGGTCATTTTTATTTAAATATTTATTTACCTAGAGTACCCTTGCGCCTCCTGTATGTTACGGGTCGTTTGAAATTTCCTCACCTTTCATTACCGTAAAAGTTTGGGATGTTGAATGGGGAATACTTATCAAGTTGCAGTTCACATGACAGTCAGCAGATGGCTCTAACCATTATATACGAGGTCTTTAAGTGGATTTGCTTTTGATGCTGAGCCGACTCTCTAGGTTTTAATGTATGAAATGAAGAATGATTAGCTTTTCTTTCCGTTCGGTGACTGAACAAACTGGACGTTCTGATTATTCGGACAGATTTTGCATTTGTGTTCGTACGGATCCCGTGTTAGTTTTGTGCACAGGCCTAGCGAGGCCGTCCTCTGACCGAGTTGGCTTTGGAGAACTGTAAGCTAGTGATTGCATCACTCTTAAACTGCTTTGAATGGGACGATGTTTTTTGGATTGAGCAATCTGGATTTTGGGATTGTTCTCATAGCAAACTTCGGACAACAAACATGTGTTGGCTGATGGACTGCGTTTTCGGTACGAGGGGATTTTTGTGTATATTTCATTTCTGGCCAAAGCCGTTTCTTTTTTAGGTGACTCGTTCTCCCCCGTCTCATTCCTCTTCTCTCTCATACACACTCTTTTCTGCCCACTCATTTCTGTGTTGACTTCAGCATGAAGGCATGGATAATTGCGCTGCGTAATGTTTACAGCATGTTCCACTGATTCACAAAGTCCCGGCGCTGAGTGTGTCGTGGTATTTCACCAGAGCTGAGTAGGACGGGATTCAAAGCTCTGTTTTCTAACGAGGAAACCATGCAGCGTCGGTCCCGGGATAAACTGGCTGATCAGGGGAATATGATGTCTTTAGTCACTCAAAGCATACACACATCTGCAGGCCTTTTCCCATCTGTCCATTCAGCAGTGTTTATGGAGTTAAGCTCGGAGCTGAGGACAACAAGACGGCTAAAACCTCTAAAATCGGGGACGCTCGGAAGAGGAAAGGTTGCGTAAGTTCTGCACGTCTGGAACTGGAGACATCATGTCTTTGGATGTTTCCTGTCAGGAAAGAGGCCACGCCCATCAGGATAGAAATGTTTCATCATGGGATAAAAGATATCAGTCAGAAGAACTTTGTATTCATTTGCAGTCTGAATAAAGTGGAGCTCAACCAGGACAGTAAATAAATAAATCTCCCAACGGTCACTTTATTTTTTTCAATAGAATTACATTTTCATTTTTCTGCAGATCGATAAGAGTCTGGTAACTGATGCAGAATGGAGACACGACGGTTGCGTGTGTGTGTGTGTGTGTGTGTGTGTGTGTGTGTGTGTGTGTCTGGAGTGCTGACTCTTTATTCTGACTGAAGCTGAACAGTTTTCTCATTAGAACAGAATGTCTTCGAGTCCCGTCTTACTCAGCGCGACACTCAGCTCAGCTCAGAACAGTTCAATAAACAGATAACGCAGTGTTTCTTTGAAACGTTGCTCATCCTGTACACGTCGCTTCCCCGAATGCGTTTAGATTAAACATGAAATAACCAGAACACGGCATCCGTAATCCGGGCAACAGAATGCTCACCAAACACAACATGAAGTGAAAAAATGCGATCTGGTTTGAATAAGTGTTGAAATGTGTCTGGAACGGAGGAGGAAGTGCACTGATGAAGCAAACTGGCTCCGGCAGATCATCGTAAAATGTATTTTTAGCTCCGACCTTATCTTGAGAATCGCTCATAAAACTTTCTCTCCAGCTTCTTTTCCTGTTCTGTTTTTTGAGGTGACTTATTTTTTTTTTCGTAAAGGCCTCGGATTCTGGCGGCGCGTGAAACGGCAACCTGATCTCGTGAGAAAGTCATGACTGGATTTCGTTCAATTTCATACTAATGAAGTCATTAATGGAATTGTTGTAACCTTTGTTATGTGATGTTATTGTTCGAGGCATGTAAATTGTTACGAATTTGCTAAAGTTTGAGGCTGCGTTGGAAAATGGAGCTGCTCTCGACTTGGCTGCCTCAGTGCCAGCGTGCCACGGCTAACCACGCGTGCACACAGCACCAATTACTCATGCATTTTTAGATGACTGTGTGTGTGTGTGTGTGTGTGTGTGTGTGTGTGGAACTTTTCCTGATTTACATTTAAGCAGTGGCACTTGCTGTTCTTGGACTCGCTCTACATTTTTTGGTTAATCAAAGAAAAGTCCAGCAGTCGTTCCAACGCGCGCCTGCATTGTCCTCTTCCTGCGGTGATACATTATGACCCTGTGTGTGTGTGTGTGTGTGTGTGTGTGTGTGTGTGTGTGTGTGTTTAGTGTTAAAGGTGACGGATGGCGAGTGTTTTGCAGCAGGCCAGCTGTTTTCCCTTCTCCTTCACTCACTTTCCCCCTAATGAAACACAAACACGCTCGCGCGCCAATGCCAGGCTCCCCGGTGCCACTTTTATTAGCATCAGCTATTATTCTTTTATACCGAGGAATGCCACAGAAATTCCATTACAGGACTTTCAACACAACGCACAAGCTGAACAAACCCCGAGCCGAGGGGATAAACGAGTGGAGAGAAAGGAGAGAATAAATGAGGGAAGAGGATAAACGAGGGGAGGGAAAAAAACAACGAGTGAGAGGAAGAAATAAATGAGGGGAAAGCAGAGAGAGGGAATAAACGAGCGAATAAACAAGAGGAGAGAAACGAGAAAATAAACGGGGACAGAGATGGGAGAGGATAAATGAAAAGAGAAAAAGGAGAATAACCCGAGGAATAAAGGAAGGAATAGAAAGGTGGGAATGGAGGGAAGGGGATAAACGAAGGGAGAAAAAAAGAGGAAAACATGAGGGGGAAACTAGAGTCAAGAAACGAGGAGCAGAGGCGAAAAGAGAGCATAAACTAAAGGGATTAAACGAGTGGAGATAAAAGAAGGAAATAAACAAGCAGAGAAAACACATGGGAGGAGATGGAGGGATAAATAAGAGGAAGGAATAAATGGGGTGAAAGCAGGAAGAGAATAAAAGAGGAGAGTAACGAGAGAACGTATCAGGATCGAGAATAAATGAGAGGAGGGAAAGAGACAGGCGGGAATAAAAGAGGAGAGAAGATGGAGTGAATAAATAAGTAAAGATGAAGAAGGGAATAATGAGAAATGAGAAGAAACAAAGCACTTTTATTAACACTTGACCTTTATTTAAAAAAGCTTCTGTCTGCTTTGAGTGCCCTGAACCTTGACTTCTGTTTTATATGGAAACGCTGAAGTTTCACCAGCTTTGGGAAGAATTCTTTATCCACTTAGTGAGGAACAGAAGCGTCTCTCGCCAGCGTGAAGCAAACGCAGCTCAGGTGAAGGAACAGAGTTCAGCTCCAGCGTGTGTGATAAAGACTTGGCAGTGAAACGTTAGTTTGTCTTTCTCTATAAACATTTCTCCGTCTGTACTTTAGTCCCTAAGAGCTGATTGAAAGTTTTAAACGAAGGCTGGATGGTGTGAAGGAGCCCGGCGTGTCAGTAAAGCGCAGTGTTGGACTCGGACTTTAAGCAGTTAAAACACTTATTAGCATGAAAAAGAGTGAAAAGGTTCTGCAGCTCTGCATCGCTTCAGCACTGAGACTCCACAAACCTGCGCTTTTATTAACCACCGCTAATAAAGTTCATAAACCGCACTATTAGGCTTTATAATGGCTTTTCATAGCAGCGCTGGGGCTTCAGCCAGCCAATCAGAGGAGACCCAGAGCGACACGGCCCTACGGAGGGAGAGAGAGAGAGAGCGAGGGAGAGAGAGAGAGAGAGAGAGACGGATGAGTGGAGCCACTCCATTTTTCACTAATGAACAAATAAAAACACGTACTCAGCATATTTGTGTTTATTGTAATCGTTTCTCTCCTCTCGTTTATTCCCTTCTTTTCTCTTTCCTTAGTTATTCCTTTTCTCTCTTCTTATTTATTCCCTTCTTTTCTTTTCCATTATTTATTCTCTTCTTTTCTCTGTCCTCATGTATTCTGTTTTTTTTTCTCTTCTTATTTATTCTCTTCTTTTCTCTCTTCTTATTTATTCCCTTCTTTTCTTTCCCGTTATTTATTCTCTTCTTTTCTCTGTCCTCATGTATTCTGTTTTTTTTTCTCTTCTTATTTATTCTCTTCTTTTCTCTCTTCTTATTTATTCCCTTCTTTTCTTTCCCGTTATTTATTCTCTTCTTTTCTCTCTCCTCATGTATTCTGTTTTATTTTCTCTCCTTATTTATTCTCTTCTTCTCTCTCTTCTTATTTATTCCCTCCTGTTTCTTCTCTTGTTTACTCTGTTTTTTCTTTCCTCTCTTTTATCACCTTTTTGTTCCACATATTTCTCTACCTTTGTTTTATTTCTCCTCTTGTTTATTCTCGTCTTGTTCATACTCTTCTTTCTCCTCGTTTACTTCAATTCAGTTTTATTTATAAAGCTTTTTTTTTTTAAACAGTGTCACAAAGCAGCTTTACAGAAATGCAGATATAAATTTTAAACTTGTCCCTAAGGATAAAAAAATTGTACATTTGTCATTAATTCAATAACATTTAACTAACGTTTACAGCATGCTGGACTCTGATTGGTCAGAAGGTGATTAATTCTCTATAACAGCAGCTCTGACAGAAGCGCAGGTTTATATTAATGCACTCCTTCTAACACGTGATGGTTTCCATAGTAACAGCTCGCTCACCGGGACTTACAGCAGACGCTCCTTTAATTAAAAATGGATAAAATATCACTCATGTGGTGAAGGTTTCTGTAAATGTCACGTGTATGGAAGGAGTCTCCAGTGTCAGGGCTTTGGAACAGGCAGAGGTGAAGCTGAAAGTTCAGGACAGACGAGTTTCAGTTTCAGGATCTTCAGGACAGACGAGTTTCTTTGCAGCTTCTCTGTATAATGACGAACTGAATTTTTTTGTCTTATTTACTTTAAAAGGTGAAGGAACGTCTGTATATAGCTGCTAGAACGTAAGTGATAACAGGAACTGCCTTGTTTCTTTGACATTCCACAACATTAAATAATTGTTAATTAAGTAAACCGATAAAAAGTATGAAGTCAGTTTTTAATAAATAAACAAACTAATTTGAGGCCAGTCTCCATATGTTTCTTGGTCTTGGACATTTGTAATCGGACTTGGATTGGTTTCGGTCAAACTGAGTTCTTATGCACAGAGTTTGACAAAAATCAATTCCTTCTTCTAGAAATCATTCTAATCATGTACCTGAAGTGAAGCCACGAAAAAAAATTCCATTCCTGTTGACTCGGTCTTGCTTTCTTTCAGATTTGGTCTCTTAAACCCCCATGTCTTTAAGACTCAGTCTCTTTAAAGCTCCACTGTGTAGGATTTTGAGGATCTAATCGCAGAAATGGAGTTCCATAATACACTTCTGGGATTCATAAGGATGTTGTCATTAGTGTGTAAATAACTGTAACTATGAATCATAAGCTGAGAATGAGCTCTTTATATCGACATACTGAGCGGGTTCACCTCTACAGAGCCGCCATGTTCACCGCTACAGAGCCGCCATGTTCACC
>JAOVYU010000037.1:15340656-15351796 GCA_025674565.1 Synodontis membranacea | reverse complement strand
TAAATAATTCAGATTGCATTTAGGCACACACTATTAAGTAAAACTGACATTGATAATATATATATACACACATATATATATTTTTTAAATATGTATTTTATATTCCCCTCACATCTGGTGTGTTTAAGGTGTATATTTGATTGGTGGTGTTTAATGGAAAATGCATGTGTTGATATTTGATAATAAAGCTTGGTGTGTGCTGATGTTTGATGAAGAATGATGGTTTTTTGGACAGAATTATGGTTTCTGTTGATACCTGATGTTGGGGGCAGAATGGTTAGGGAAGCGGCCCAATAACCGAAAGATTGCAGGTTTGAATCCCACAGCCAGCAGGTACCACTGAGGTACCCTGACCAAGGTGCCGCCCCCAAGCACTGCTCCCGGGGCGCTGAAAATAGCTGCCCCCCTGCTGTGTGTCACCTCACATATGGGTCAAATGCAGAGAACACATTTCATTGTTGTGCACTGTGTGCTGTGGTGTGTCAATAATGACAAATAATCACTTTCACTGGAGGTTGGCCTTTGATGGTGTGTTTGGTGGTGTTTAATTATGTTTGGTGGTGTTGGACAGTGTTAGGGTTTGTTGGTGTTTAGTGGGGAACGGTGGTGTGGGATGGATATTCAGTGGTGAAGGTTAATATTTAAATGTGTATGTTGGTGTTTGATGAACAGTGCTAGTTAGTTTTGATGGTGTTTAATTGTGATGATAGTGTTTGTTGGGGGTTTTGGATAGGTTGGTGTAAGAAGCTGTTTGCGGTAATGGTTGATGTTTGTGTTTTGTGGAGGTTGGTTGAATATATTAGTGGGTGTTGGTGTGAGTTGATATTTTAATGGTGAAGGTCAGTGTTTCATGGTGTTTGAGTTCGTGTTTGATGGGGAATATTGGTGGGCATTGGTGTGTGGATATGTGTTTGATGGTAACGATTGATGTTGAACCGTGATTGATGGTGTTTTAGTATATTAGTGGGTGTTGATGTGAGCTGATTTTTTAATAGTGAAGGTCAGTGTTTGATAATGCTTGTGCTGGTGTTTGATGGTGGTTTTGTGTAAGTTGGTGTAGGATGGTGTTTGATGGTGAAAGTTGATGATTAACTGTGTTTGATGGTGTTTTAGTATATTAGTGGGTGTTGATGTGAGTTGATATTTAATGGTGAAGGTCAGTGTTTGATAATGTTTGTGCTGGTGTTTGATGGTGGTTTTGCGTAAGTTGGAGTAGGATGGTGTTTGATAGTAACAGCTGATGTTTAACTGTGTTTAATGGTGTTTGATTGAGTATATTAGTGGGTGTTGGTGTTAGTTGGTATTTGATGGCAGGGTTTTGGTGCGTGCTTGTCCCTGTGTGTGAAGGTTACTGTTCATCTGTTCATTCTGATAATCATAAAACCAAATAACAGTTTAAGAATGTTGGTGTGTGAAGTTAAACATTATGAATAAACGCTGGTGTTTGTAGGTTTGTGTTAAAGATCGGTGGTGTATGATGGATAAGAATTGTGCATGTCGAAGAACGTTGGTATTTAAAGATGTGTTCTGGTCAACGTTGGTGGTTTAATAGTCAGCCTTGGAGAATTTTGTAATGTTGGTGTGTGATTGGTGTCTTTTTTTTCCCCCCAGTTCAGTTTATTTACCTAACATGAAACATTTACCATTCAGAGCACTGGATTCTTTTCCATCTCTATTTATGTTTGTTTGAATTGTAACTTTAGCTCTGCATACAGCAACCCAGCAACACACACACACACACACAAGCATACACCACTCGAACACCTTTAACACAGCAGTCTCAGCCCTGTCTCTCTTGTGCACCATCTGGTGTAGTGTGTTTGTTCAGCTAACCCAGAATAAACTGGGGCTTTCAGCATAAAATAAATACAGAGTTGAATTTAAAGGTCAGACAGGTGATATTTCACTGTCTTACTGTTACAAATAGCCTTGACTCAATGACTGAGACGTTAGAGACATTCGCCATTTCCTGGTCACTCGAACATCATTATGGTTATTGCAAAAGGAAAACGCGGCTGACTCTATTGGAGTGTGCCCAGAACTACCACGCACTAACACTGATATTTTATTGCCAAATAAAACCCGAACAACATAATGATATGAGAACAAATAATATGAGCCTTTCCAAAACTGAAAATAAATTGCATAAATCTAAGGGTTCCCAAAGTCCCAGGATATCTCTTTACATTACGAACGTCATAGAATCCAAAAGTTTTATGAAAATGATCGTTATTAGAATCCAGAACTTCTGCCCATTTCAGATGTCACTATAAACGGATGGAAGAAACACGAAGCAAGATGCCAGGCATTTCTTACACTTTGTTCCTCATTACTCTTAGATTCAGAATGAACCGAGCATCATTTCTCTTCCTTGGTGTTCGGATGTTAAATGTTGGTGTTTTAATGTTAAATTCTGGTGTTTATATGCAAAAATGTTGGTGTTTAGATGTTAAAGGTTGGGGGTAAGGTGGCGAATGTTTGGCATTTTGATGTTAAATGTTGGTGTTTGGATGGCGAACGATCTGAACATCATTTCTCTTCCTGCTTTTAGTGAAATTTGGTCGATACCACAAACATTCGAATTGGAAAAAAAGACATTTTTAACACTCTGCCACTTTCAGTAAACATTTAAAAAATGAGTCACTTTTTACCCGAAGAGAGCACAAGGGTTGTTGAGGTGGGGCTCTCTGAACACGGATATGTTTGCTGTTCAATATGTGTTGAGCTGTTTGCTGAATGCAGGCATGTTTCCTATTAAACGATACCCCTCACCCCCCCCCTCCGCACCCCTCTCCTCCCTCCCAATTCCTCTCATTTTCCCTCAGGAGCCACAAATGCTGGGCTGCAAATCCAACGTGTCATCAAGAAGCGTTGTGTGTACAGTAAGGAACAAAAACGCTGGAACGAAAGAGTAGAGAAAAAAAAATGGCAGAGAGAGAAAGCGCAGAGAGGGAGGGAGTGAGGGAGGGTGGTGTAAATACATCTGTTCCCCTGAAACCTTCAGAGGAAACAGATTTGAATGGAGAGTTTCTGCTCTTTATCATAATTAAAGGCAATAACCCGTCGTTAGCCAAATCTACAAATTACTGCAACTTTCGGGAAGAGCGGATTGTTCAGGAGGCCCGAAACAATGTTCGGCTGTTGTCATGATTGATAGAATAGCAAAGGAGACCAAGTTTCTTGTTTTTGTTTTGTACGGCACACTAAACACTGCACGGTTTTCATCTTAAACTTATACACGAATTTGTTTACAGGAACTTAGTTGCACAAAGAGATGCAGAATTACATATTTTTTTATGAATAAAAGGTTTAAAACTTTCATCCGGGTGCCGTTTTTATTATGCTTTCATCTGTAAACTTTGGAGAATGTTAGTGCGTATTGATGAATGTTGGTGTTAAATGAGCTCTTGAAAGTTGTTCAATGTTAGGTGGTGAATTAGATTGTTGGTATTACTGTACACGGTGGGTACTGTTCTTATGAGTGCTGGCGCTTTGATGGTGAATGTAGGTGGTGTAATGATGTGCGTTTGTGTTTAGATGGTGTGTTTAGAGGTAGATGATGACTGTTGGTGTTTTGATGTTAAATGCTGGCGTTTGTTGGTGTTTAGATGGAGAATGTCAGAGTTAGATGTTAAATGTTGATGTTTATTTGTTAAAATGTTTATGGTTAGATGGTGAATATTAGTGTTTAGATGATGCCTGTTGGTGTTGGATTGTAAATGTTGGTGTTAAGGTGGTGAATGTTGGTGTTTATATGTTAAATGGTGGTGTTAGATGATGCATGTTGGTGTTTAGTTGGTAAGTATTGATATGTGTAAATGGCAAATGTTTGGCAGACAAATGGGTGATTTGGGATTAAATGTTAAATGTTGGTGTTTAAATAATTGTTTTTGGAATTAGTTGATCAAAGTTGTGAATGTTGGTGTTTTTTAATGATAATGTTAGTATTTCAATCATCTATGTTTGTTCTGATAGTTAATGTTGGTGTTTAGGTAATTGATCTTGGGGTTAGATTATAAATGCTGGTGTTTAAATGATATTGGGGTTAGATTATAAATGTTGGTGTTTAAATGATACTGGAGTTGGATGATAACTTGGTGATTAGATAATTCATATTGGGATTAGTTGATAAAAGTTGATGTTTAAATGGTATTGGCATTAGGTGATAACTGTTGGTGTTTAGATAATGGATATTGGGATTAGATGATAACTGTTGGTGTTTTGTTCATGGTTGTTGTTGTTTGATAGTAGAGTTTAGTGTTAGATGGTGTTTGTGGTGGTGTAAAATGTTTAGTCAGTGTGTTTATAGACATTTGCAAGCATGGAATGCTTCCCCCATTTCTCCCCAATATGCCCACCATTAGAGGCATCGCTACTGTCTAATACACACTGTAGGGCAAACTATTCTACCGCAGCCACCAAATCAGGGCAAAACCCTCCAAATACTTTCCAAATTTAACTAAACCACAGAATTAACTTTTCATGCAGACGTGTTACATTGAGCGATGAAGTGAAAAGCATGATTGCATGTAATGTGGCAGTAATGGGCTGAAAAATAGGAGCAATATTTAAACCGTTATGTCAGCAATATGTTTTATGGAGGCAATTTGCGGTCCGGAACATAGTTCTTTGATACATGCGGGTACATTTTGGAGAATTGTTTTTTAATTTCTGTTTAAGTGGATCTGCATTGAGCCAAATCGAGCACAATAAAGCATTTATTGTTGTTATTTGACTGTTGTGTTGACTTTTATAAAAGAAGCTGCTCCATTTAAGTCAAAGAAAACTTTGTTAATCATTTTTAATAATAACAAATATACACATATGAAGATGTACACACATGAATCACGCGACAATAAAGCAAGGCCTATGCATGGCTGAAGAAAAAAACAAGGCTTCTGTGTGTGTGTGTGTGTGTGTGTGTGTGTGTGTGTGTGTGTGTGTTAATGTGTAAGTGTGAGTCTGATCTCAGCAGTTTTGCTCCTGGTATGATTGAATGCGTTATAGATGGAAGTAGCAGTCGATAGTTTGCTTTCCAGAGCACGCACTCGAGCTGTCATGTTCTGTAGTTTGTAATGAGATCTCTGGAAGTGGCCCTGTTTTTCCAGAACGCAACGAAAATGCTCCAGACAATTAGCCGCGGTTTTAGAGCTCAACTAACAATTACTGCCGCTTGGAGCGAAACAGGGTTTGAGCGCAGCGAGCCTGGAGGATACTCACATAACACCGCATTACATTAAATCCAAGGCCATGACAACACATTGGCAAGGAGGAGAAGCTATTTTTACTCCAGGCTTTCAGCACGAGCTTTAAATCTTATGCGGTCTTTAAATAAAGAGCCTCTATAGCAGCTTTCTGTCGGCTGTTTACATTTTATAGCAGTTAAATTTAGTTTTCAGTTCTTTAACAGGTCCCATCCTCAGCTCAGTAACGATCGATATAAACAATGCCGAGTGAAGTGAAGCTGTAAAAGCCTCTCCCTTCCTGAGGGATCTCTCAGCTCACAATGACCATCTCTGAAAATCGAGATCTTGTAAAACATATGCTTAACATCTTGTGGTTGAATTAAGCCAAGTTTCGTAAAGCTTTGAATCTCTTTCCGTGTAGCTCCATTGTGGATTGTGATTATTATGATCTAAACAGATCATTAGGATGAAATGCATGAGTTTATATCACAGCGCTGTCGAGAAGGTGTCGATGAATTTTCGGTTGCAGCAGCTCGGACAGTAGTGCAGGTTTATATTAATGCGCTTATTCTAATAGGTTATCGTTTCTATACGGCTCATTAAAAACATGCAGTTGTTGATAGGTTGAAGTTTTCTCTACGGA
Organism: Synodontis membranacea; assembly: GCA_025674565.1. Classification (NCBI taxonomy): domain Eukaryota; kingdom Metazoa; phylum Chordata; class Actinopteri; order Siluriformes; family Mochokidae; genus Synodontis; species Synodontis membranacea. The sequence goes on along the minus strand of JAOVYU010000037.1, from coordinate 15,345,967 downwards.
GATTTCTAGATGGAGTCTCCAGTGTAAGAGGTAAAACTGCGACTTTAAGTTTTCTGACATCTTCAGGACAGAGACATTTACATTTCTTTGCGATTTCTCAGTAGCGTGCCCAGTGATGTTTTTTTTTTTTTTTTTTTTTTGTCTTATTAACTTTGGGACTGTCTATTTATAGCTGCTGTAATGTAAATGAGAACTTCTTTGGAACTAACATGTTTTATGGACCCTCCAAAAAATTTTTTAAAGGTAACTATAATTGGATAAAAATGATAAATTAAAAATTGTTGAGATAAATCAAACATTTGAGAAGTGCTTGTGCTGTACAAGAAACGTAATCAGCTTCAGGATAGTAACTGTGACACCGCATCATCACGTCACCCCGTCATCAATCATTGTTTTGTTCCTTTCTTGCTCTGTTCTGTCCATCCAGTGAAAGACTTCATAGTAGCACCTGCGCATATCAACATGACGACTGCGGCACTGCTTTATTTGCCGATGTCATTAGAATCAAGGCCTCTAATCAAAAGCGTGTACATAACGACGCTTTATAACGAGCCAGGTATGAAACGTCTACTTAGATTTTCCTGAAGACGGAGCGCTGTTTGATTTACGTGCCCAAAGCCTAGTGCATACACGCCGCCGCTGCCAAGGACAACACCAGCAGCCGCACTTGTTTTTCCCCAAACGGTTTAGCACGACATTAAACATTTTGACAAAATTATCTAACGCGCCCGACCCATACCGCTTCAGTCACTGACCTCATTGCTAAATGTGTTTACTCTGGCTGAAACGGCCCATTTAGACTCCTTTTACTCTGTAAATACCTGCCGTCACTTGCTGAAGCTAATATTAAAAAGATGCCAGTGAAAATAGAGCACGCGGCTCGCCGTGTGGAGTTTTAGATGGAGAGGACCCTTAGGTCTCCGTGAAATTCTCAGTCTATTTTTGGCTCACTTTTACTCCTGTCTTGTATCACAAGCTGCTGGTTTATAAGGAATTCAGATCTAATAGCTAAGAAAACTTGGCAGCTCGGCGTAGCTGATTGGTGAATTAGTTTTACTTTGATCTTGGAGTAATGACATCACAAATCAGGACCAGAGTTCCATTCATTCATGACGTGACTTACCAGTGAGTCCAAAAAGCTCTCCTTAATGACTCATTTGTGGCTGTCTTGTGCAGTTGTGGGATTTGAACTCACAACCTTATAATCACTAACGCTAGAACATTCACCACTGGACCAGCAGCGCCCCCATCTGGAGAGACCAAAGTGTATCTGTCACATGAGCACATCATCACTTGTAATCTGTCTCCATTACCTTCTGTCACATCTCTTCAACCTGTACACTGACCTTTATATATCATTCTTTTTTTTTTTTTGTATTCATTTGAATCTATTCTTCAACACAAGCCTGAAGCATGAGCCATCCACTCCTGTGCTTCATAGTTGGAGAGGTGTTCTTTTCTTCAGCAGTCCACAGGACTTGTTTCCAAAATGCACCAGGTTTGTTTAGATGTTCATTTGCAAACTTCAGATGGTGAATTCTGAAATCTTCCTGAAAGTCTTTTGCAGTCAAACGGGTTTTTGTTTGCTTTTCTTGCAATCGACTGAATAGTTCTTTCATTAAGTCTTCTTGGTCTTTCAGACTCTCAAATTGATCTCCACTGTTCCTGTTAACTGCCAAGACAATATTAGGCAGGTGGTCATAATGTTATGCCTGATCAGTGTACAGTGTGTACTGTATGTAGGGTTTACAGTGTGTATATAGTGTGTACGCAGTGAGTATGTAGTGTGTATGTAATGTGTACAGTGTGTAGTGTATATAAAGTGTGTATAAAAAAAGTGTGTATTTAGTGTATATACAGTACAGTATGTATACAGTGTGTATGTAGTATATATACAGTGAAATATAAATTCTGGTTCTAAATTTCTGAATATATATATATATCTACAGTACTCTGCAAAAGTCTTAGGAATCCTATTTTTTTGCATACAAATAGTGTTATAAATTACATTTTATGAATTCTGCCTTATTGATTCAGTACAAACATTCATATTCCCAAACATTACTTAAGCATAAAAAATAATAATAATAATTCTAACGATCCTCATTTGGGTGACACTGAATAGTGTGATTATAAATATACATTTATACAATTCACATTTATAACTGTGTGTGTGGTACAGTTTATACACAATGTGTGTGTAGTGTTTATTCATTGTGTATGTTCTCTTCAACATCCCCTCAACTCTTAAACTGTGTTTAGGGATTGAATAAGGATCTGCCTCCCTTCCTCATGGATATCTAGCGTTAACCAGGAGCAGAACCGTTTCCCAGAGAGCCGTAATTGTTCACTCGTTCACTGCAGAGCGACAGATGAGACAAGATGAACGAGGGATGGAGCTCTCATCCTCATGACTCTTTAGGGTGGAAAAAAAAATTCTGGTTCCTCTCCAGACATCTTGTCTGATCCCACCGGTGTGTGTGTGTGTGTGGGTGTGTGTGTGTGTGTGTGCGTGACCCTGTAACATCCACAAGCCCTCAAAAATGGATTTAAACTGGAATTTGACTCTTGCAGAGGTCATATGTGAGAGATGTTGTCATCAAAATCTGTCTGGCTCGAAATCTGTGTTTAATAACGGCGATAGTTCATCATCCAGAGAAGAACTTTTACTCTCCTTTTTTTTTTTTTTTGGAATGACGTTCCTGTGCTGGACATGAGTTCAAACCACAGCTCTGCCTTTTTCCATCCACCTTGTTTTTTTTCCTCCGTTCCTCTCTTTTGGACTCCAGGCCTTTGATCCTCTCACGTCTTTTGATATTTGTCCAGAATTAAAGTGCCTCTTTTTTCCTCTGTTCCACTTCAGTGTTTGAATGAATCGTGTTCACATGAGGAGTCATGATCACCGAGTTGAGTCTGCTGAGTCAGGAGTGACTCACTTGGAGCGGGTAATGCTCAGACGTTTCCACAGATGTGTTCCCACAGTTCACGTCTGTAAAATCTTCTGCTCTGCTGCAGTTGCTGTATTTCCCAGAATACATGAGACATCTCTGTAAATTCCCACGCCGTCCTCTTATTGGTCCTTTTATTTCTTTGCAGTTTATGTAACTTTAAAGGACAATAGCAGAAAGTGCAGGCTACTGCCGTCTCCAGACTGGTGTAAAAAAAAAAAAAATGTTCGAGTATGATACGCTGATAGATGTCTCTGGGGTGTTAGCTTCGAATTAGGGGGAAATCTAAAAATATGAAAATAAAAATACACACCTCTACTTCTGAAAGTGGAAATAAAAATATTTTCAGACTAACAGATCCATTTAGCGGTTTCCTTTACTGCCTGTCTCACTGCTTTTTCCTCCAGCCGACTACTTGACATCCCCACAGTTAAAGTATCTGTTGACTTGTTGACCATGCAACGCCATTAAATAGAAAAGAAAAATAAGAATTAGAAAAATATGGATTAAAAAATGGGGTTTCAACTGTGTGACTATTGAAAATGCTTCTATTTTGCATTCTTTTCTGATTTAAGGCAAATGTTTTAATGGCGGAATTTTATCAGCAACAACTTCAGGGAAACGGAAAGTAGAAACATTTTCATAAATTCCCATGAGAATTTTTTTTTTTTCTATACGTCCTGCTTCTGCTTTAACATTCTCCAGATTCCACAAGTTTGGGTAAAAACCTGAGGCTAGATAAACTCCATCGCAGTTTCGTCTGAGCACGTGCAAAATCAAACCTGCTTCAGTTGAAATAATGACCGAGACGTAAAGCAGAATCTTCAAGAGCGTTCAAGATCAACGTCGAGTCTTGTGTTTGAGTGAAAAAAAAAATAATACAGTCTTTTGCGCTGTATGTGATCGAGGGACTGATTTGAAAAAGATTGCTTTACTGTATCTGAGATTACAAGTCAAATATAAAGCATAAAGCCCCTCTCTAAAAACTTGAGAACATTGGGAACATCTACTTGAGTAACAGTAAACGTCCTCTATGTACATTTCTCAGCATGCTTCTGGAAGTAGACAGCTAGTGATGTAAAGGTGTATGGCTGGTGTGCTTCCTCCTGAAAGTGTCATATTCGGCTGTTTATCTGGCCCCGTTTCCTCCTACTTCAGAGCGATGAGTAATGTTTGACGTGCTGCACAAAGTAAAGGAGTAAAAGAAGAATAATTAGCTTTGAAATGTAGTGGAGTAAAAGTATGAAGTCTTTAATGAAGTACAGACACTTGGGAGGAGGGACTTCGTTACTGTCCACTACTGACAGCAATTAATATCAAATATGACCTTTTCATGTGGTCCTGCACTGATTCAGGATCAGCCCAATCAACCCCGACTCTGACCTTTACTATTCCAAAGATGAAGCACTCGACTGACCTCAAATCAGCGTGAGAAGGAAATCAGAGTGCGCCTTACTGACCCACATCCTGACTGAGGTCAAAGGTCAGACTTCTCTGTCTGTTTCTTGTCTCTCTGCTGAGAGAGATCAGATGCTGGGGGGGGTAGTGAAGGTGAGCACGCCTCATCACAGACGATCTGAGAGAGAGGGAAAGCCGAGGGGAGAGATGAATCGCATGCATAGGAAAGTGTACGAAAGATTCCCCTCATTCCTGCTCTCTGAGCGCGCTCCACCTGGCACTGATTACGCCGTGATTCACGTAGAGGCAGCTTGTAAAAATATGAAGAGTATAACTGTTTCCTGAGTTCCTGCTGACAGCAGATCCCTCCAGGGGGAGAAAAAAAAGCAGCACGGAAACACCTGAAGCCGGGATTAACGCCGATTATTCTCTGCTGAGAAGAGTCCAGGACGTGGACATTAGAGGGCAGGTGAGGAGAGTCTCGCAAAACATGTCAGAAATGTCATGGCAGAGAGACGCGTGACTCAGGATGAGAAAACGTGTCGCGCTATGGGCTTGGGCTGGATGACATGCTGGAAAGTGGACGTTATGGATGAGCTGATGTCATGCAGTGGAGTCAGAAGTTTTACCTCGCCGAGTTTTACTGCTCCTCTGAGAAACTGGACGGTTTTCCACTGTGACAGGTTACGTCCACACTCGCCTGTGTGGTGCATAAAAATAAATAATGTGAAAATAATCGTAAAGGAGCAGAAAGACAGTACACTTTTACACCAGCTACAAAATAGTACAAGAAATCAGCAATATGAGTTTGTCATTGTTAATTTAATAAAATACACATATAGATTTAATACTGAAATAAGTTTTTTATCATTTTATAGTAAAATTGTATTTTATTTTACTATCAAATATTAGCAAAATATTTATGATTTGTAATTGTCATAAAATAAAATAAAAAATTATATATA
>JAOVYU010000037.1:15198906-15212947 GCA_025674565.1 Synodontis membranacea | reverse complement strand
TCAAATGATTCACTAGTGACATTTATCATAAAGTCAAATGATTCACTAGTGACATTTATCATAAAGTCAATAGATTCACTAGTGACATTTATCATAAAGTCAAATGATTCACTAGTGATGCCTATCATAAAGCCTATTGATTCACCATTCATATTACGTGAGACAATTTGAGATTTTAAAAATGATTATTGTTACCAGTTGAACTGGTACATCCAGAATCATACTGCTGAAATTGTAAAATGATTACAGTAAAGACATGCAGGGCATGATTGTCTTTCCCAAGGTTCACTTTACTTACATGATAAAGACCAGAACACCGAGAGCCCAGATATCAGTGGCAGGTCCGATGCCATGACCTTGTAAGATCTCAGGAGCTTTAGGGAGGACAATGTAAACTGACATACAGAACACACACATATAAAGAGAAAACATCCTATATAAATCACACACACACACCCACACACACTTATAAAGCAAACATCTTAGTGTATGTTCACCCTGGAGCTATAGAGAAGACTATAGCTATTCAAAATATATAAAAATAGACTATTAACAGCATTCTGGCCACCATGTTATAGGAATATACAATAATTCTAACATTTATTTTAAATTCTATTTATTTTCTATGTATTTGAATTAAAAATCAATGATACTGAGCCAAATAATGCAGAGAGTTTGATTTGTTTAACTTTTAACAGTTGAATCTAAAAGAAACAGAGCTGTGTTTTTGTCTTATTAACTTAAACTGAAAGAGAAAAGAGAGGCTGGTGAGTGAACGACTGTGTCTAGCGGCTATAACAGTAATGAGAACAGGAACTTCTTTCACAGAACATTTAATGTAACTATAAATGGATAAAAAGCACAGTGTTCCTATAAATAATTGTATAGACCTAAACAGGATATTTATTGTGAAACCGCTCAGAGTAAATACCACTCGCTTTGTATCACCTTTGCTCTCTGTCATCTCTTTGATGTGCTCGATGTTGAGGGCGTGGCCCGGAGTGAAGGGCTGAGCAGAGCCCAGGTCCACGATCTTCGCCACATTGCCCTCGGCCACCAGCACGTTATCGGAGCGGAGGTCAAGGTGGACGATGCGGCGTCCATGCAGGTAATCCACACCTCTCAGGAGCTGCTTTAACAACTCACACACATGCAGCTCTGAATACACATCCCTGCAGCTCAGAAACACACACACACACACACACACACACACACACACACACACACACACACACACAGCACACCCTAATAAAATATCTTGACAAAGCAAGACAACAAACAAAGTTTTCTATTAAAATCCTTCTGTATCATTTTTAGCATCTTTTAAAAATCTGTGACCCTGAATTCTTCATAAGCTCAGAATCCTCTTTAAAACTTATTTATTCTTCATTTATGTACAAAAAAAAACCCACCCATTTCAAACGATGTAACCCTCACTGCCCATATACTTCCATGCATGTTTTATGCAGTTCATCCACTAGGACCTTCGAAAACAGTGAAGCCCTTCAGATACAGAAACGCAGAGATTCATTCAAGATCTGATCCTGATTCAAAACCAGTCATCTTAATGCTAGACTCTGAATGTGTCTTATCTAAACTCCAGAGAAAGTAGAGGTATCTTTTGAATTTTATTGTTTCCGAAGCTGCTTATTAATTTTGGTTTTTATCGATTCCCTGTTTTAAACAATTTAAAAAAAAATGGACTACAAATGTTTAGATAACTTTTGACTGTTTGGAACTTTAATTAAAGCAAGTTGACTGCATTATTGCCTTGAAGAGACTTGACAAATGGAAAGGAATATGAGTATGAAATATATGCTGCAATGGAAAAAATTAAACACTATTAACATGACTAGCGTCTGAGTTTTATTTTGTAATCCCATTGGTTTTATATGGTGCAAAAGCCACAGAGACTTTTATTTTAAAATCCCCTTGAAACCACTCCAAGCTAGCAATGGTTCCACAGACCATAGCGAAGCAGATTCTCCCGTTCTCACACTGTATACTTTTTGGCATTTTGGATTTGGTTCTAATTTGGAACTGAGTTTCGGTTCCCAACCCCAATGGAAAGAGGGTTCTCACCTCTCGGCCAGGTTGTAGAGGAGTTCTCGTCCAGAACACAGCTCCTCAATGAGCACCAGGCAGGAGGGCGTGAGGATGGCGGCATGGAGCTGCACCAGATTTGGGTGGCACAGCCTGCGCAGCACCTGGTACTCCCTCAGCACCAGCTGCCTCTGCTCAGGCCCGTACGGCGTTAGCTTTGCCACAAGAGGCTGTGAGCTCCTGCTGTCCTCACAGCGCATCACCAAACTGAACCGGCCTCTACAGCAAAACAAGCACACATTTCTATACAGTATATCCCTCAAACACACTAGTTATATGTTAAATCAATGTTCCAATTTAGTCCGAAAAACTATTAAATTACTATACTATACTTTCTAGTACACTACAAGTACATGGTCTGTAGTATACTTGCTATACTTATACTTATACTCAAGCATACTTAATAAAATTAACTTCAAGTATACTACTTTTTCCTAAGGGCTGTTTGCCTTATGCATGTATTTTTTTACCACTTTCCTACTGATCTTCGCATTACCTGACTCTTTTTATGACTAGTGCCATTACTGTGTTTGACCTTGGCCTTCAGATTGTGTTTTAATAAACCATGCACATGAATCCTATTCTCTATTCTTCCAACGAGTCTGGTTGATTATACTCAATCTTTGGCAATCCAGTGTGTCTAAAGAACCTGTTGATCTCAGACAGGAAGCTGTAGGACCTCTCCGAGCCAAGCCCTCCTGGTACAGTGATCTTAGACCCAGTAGATTCCGTCAGGATCAGAGGAATGTGAGCGTCTTCAGGGGGGAAAGAAAAAAACACCAGGGCATTATAAAAGACACTGTTCTATAATGGAGTCCATAACAACAAAGGGAATCAGATAATGACAAACAAGAGCTTGATATTTTCTGACCTTCAGATGGCAATGTCATAAAAGCGGGTGGTGAAGGATCGCTGAAAGGTCCTGACCCTCTTTTGGTGATGCAGGATACACGGAACACATAGCTGGGTCCTTTTGGTAGCGCATTAGCAATATAGCAACTATCTGTAACGTTCTCTGACAAAAGGGTCCACTCGTCACCTGGAAACACAGGCGAATAATAGGACGTAATAAGTGATGGGGTTGTTACTGTTATCACTCCAAAGTGGGTTATTTTCCTAATACACCATGTCCCAAAGGTTAATTTTTCACTATGCTAACAAATACACTGGGAAATAAACAGTGCAGTGGAATAACTTGATGTATTATCTAAGCTAACATTAGCTCATTAGCTTGTTGGAATACTTGGCTATAGAGCTTCATGAGAATTCAACATGAAGGGCTTTATAGAATCAAATGTGCAAATCGTGCAACATTGTACAATTCCATGACATAACTTCTTTTTGTTTCTTACCATTGATGCTATACTGTATGCAGTATGTGACAGGATCACTGCATCGCACTGGATTCCAGAAAACCAGGACTCCACCACTGGCAAGCTGGATCACATCCGGTTTGAATGGCCTGGCTGGCAATCCTGGAGAAAATATTACATAAAGAACATTATAAGGATTTATAGGAAAAGAATTCAGACCGAAGAATTATTGTGCGTTTGGTGTCGAATAATACCACTAACCTGACTGCACATCAAAAACTTTCCATACCTTTGCTCTTTTTGAAGCTTGGCACTTTGATAGAGAAGAGCTTTGGCTTTCTCTGAGGGCTTCCTGAGAAAGGAGCGGATGGAAAATAGTCTGTGGTGACGGATGTTTTCTCTGGAGGAACAGGATTCTTCACAATTGGCCCTGGTACAGAAGGAATAATTAGGTGTGTTAGGATCTAGCCCTCTCCAACCAGCACCAACAAACCACTATATTCTGTCATTGGAAACTCCTGAGCATCTTAGAACCTTAGAGGTTCTGAGCTAACCATTGGTAAGTGTTACCTTCAAATCCCATGTCTGCCTGATAGCCACTACGCAAAACATGGCCTAAATCTATGCTGCAATGAAGTTCTTTCCAACAAACATCTGTAGTACATGAAAAATGTGCATTGGGTTTCAACCTGTTTATGTTGTTTGGTTTTTTTTTTAAATAATATTTTCCTCAATTTGCATTCATTTATTTGGCCTGTCAGTTATTTCAGTGAAAATGACACAATGATGGACTTTAACAGGAAAATGCTTTTGTTTCCAAGAATGCAGATGTTCAGTGGAGAACACTGATTCAAAATTATTTTGTTGATGTTACATTTGCTAAGTGTGTCATACTGTACCACGTTTCTCCTCCTTGGCCTCTTTACTGGACTGCTTGGTGAACAGCTTGGTGATGCTGGATGCTGAAGCCCTCATCTTCTTCCTCAAGGTCAAGAGAGGGGTCTTCTGCTGTGGACATGAACTGTCCTCAATCTTCTTCTCAGATCCCTGTGTCTGGGAGCAGGAGGGTCCTGGAGTCCAGGACTTCCTGCGGAAGATCTTCATGAGTACAGATTTGCCTGACTTTCCACTTGGGGGCTTGAGCTCCAGAACGGGAGCTGATGAGTGCCTCTGAAGCACTTCTCGACTCAGTGGGGTGGCCGATGCTGGGCGTATGGGAACTGCGGAAGAACTTCGCCTCAATGCGATGTTGCTCTTGCTTGTTGTTGTGTGTGTGCACTGTTGTAGTGGTGTTTGGCGAAGGTTCTTCAGAACACTCTCCATGTCCTCATCCTCAGAGTCCTGTGAGAGAGAGAGCTCTGATGCTTTTCTGGATGACGGTGCAACTAGGTGCTCCTCTGATTCATCATATGCTCTATGGTGTCTAAGTGAAATTTGGAGGTGGCTGGAAGACTGTCCAATATAGGTGTTGGTTCTGCCAGAAGCATCTGAGTCATGTTCAATGTCATAGGACTCTGCAAGGGACAGCTGTGAACCTGCTATATTTTCTTCTCCCCCCAGCACTGTTGGCTCCTCCTCCTTTCCAGGTTGTGACTGGCTGTCATCCACATGAGACCCCATGATTATTGGGACCTCCCTCATGGTAGTCTTGTGAGACTGTGTAGGACTTTGTGATATCCTATTCTCGGAGGCTTCATCTTCCTCCTCATCTGTAAACTCATTATTACGGTTGACCTCTAGATCTTCCTTATTATCTCCCAGTGTCCTGCTCTCCATTGAATCTGCCGAGATTCTTGAGGATTCATCCAGTGACCTGCTCCTCCTTTGGGTGCGGGAGTTTGGATAGAGAGGACTCACTCCTCTGTCCAATGAGCAAGACTTGGACAAAAGTGTGGAACCTCTCCTATGTTTGAGACCAGATTCCACATCTGGAGAATCCTCTACATACTCTATAAGTGGTTCATTTAGCCTTCCAGACAGGCTGGAGCGTACTGTCCTGCGTACTCGGTCCTGTTTCCTGGTGTGGAGTTTGTCCCGGAGCATCATGTGGCGGGCGGACATGGGTGAGAGCTGCTCATCACTGTTGTAGAAGGTGCTCTTGATCAAGCTATCACGGGGGATTGGTGTCCCACTGGGCACTTTATGATCTTCAGAAACATGCAATGAAGAATGGATTTCTTTTCTCTCTCTGATTACCAGCTCAGGAGAAGGTGAGGGCATCTCTCTGGATTGCTGGCTTAGAGGAATTATCAAAGCACCCCTTTGCTCTCGCTCTTGGCCAAGTAGTACATCTTCTTCATCAATCTTTAGAGCCGAGGATCGTTTAGAAACATAGTCATACGGGTAATATTCCATACCATCTTCCTCCCTGTCCTCATCTTCCTCCTGGCTGGCATTCTGGAAGAAGCCCCAAGCATCAGCCTCATCATATTCAGAGGAGGAACCAGTGCTCATGGAGGTGCTACTGGTATTCCGAGGGTCTCTTGGGGTCGTGACGGAAACCTCGCTAGGTGGAGCATCCATCAGCTCTGGGATCGGCCTCAGGGTCAGGACTGAGCCGAGACATGTCAAAGAGCGCTTGGAGAAGAGGAAAAGGTCATTTTTTTAAACAAGGGTACAAGGTTGTATAAGATTTTATACAAAAGTGTCTGTATGATTTACCTGCCACTTTCTTCTAGAGATAAAGGATTTTAAACTCTTTGTATTAATAGTGTCACACTCCTCCTCTTCATACGGACCCTAGATGTGAAGATTTAAAAAGATTATTTCACAAATACATTCAAAAACATTGGTTAACTTTAAAACAATGAATATTACAAATATCTTTTGTATTTCTCCTTAATTGCTTTTCATAATTTCAGGTCAATTGTGAGGCAAACATAACCTGGATGTTTTAGTGATTACTGGGCAGATTAAAGATGGGCAATATTTACCATGTGCTCCAATTTAAAAAAGACTTTAATCACCAGAAATGTATTTCTGTGTATTTTGATTATATATTTTTTATTATATCTTCTATGAAAACAGAATAAGGTTTCAGAGTTACACATCTTAATCTGAGAAAGGAGAGCTTAGATTAGCCAGCTTGTATTTCCAGGTCGAGTCTGTTCATGCTGAAATGTACTGCAGTGTCATTTTTAGATATGTGGATTCATAAGTATTTGATTTTCTTAGATATGTTTTTTTTTTTTTTTCACTTGTGAAACAAGTAGAAACGACTAAACATTCAAGTCAATATTTCCTTTTTAAATTATTAATTATTTCCTATTGTACATTTTATCAAGTAAAAATATCCAACCCTAACCCTAAATATATTTGTGCAGTATTGTGAGGCATTTCATATTATAAGACTAAGAAAATTTAAAGCCTGCAATATGTAAAAGCATCTAAGTACCTGAAACCACTCGAAATTCAGGCATTCCAATGCTGACGGTCTCATCCTGATGGGAATAAAACCAAAAATCAATTTTATCCTCCCTCCAAAGGTCAGCTGAGAGCAGATAGAAATATGTGACACACAATCTTACTCGGGGTCTGACTGTATAACTCTGTGGAGAAAATCCTGGGCTGGATGGCTCAAACTGGTGATCTCTGGGATGTCCCAGTACATTACCCCTTCGGCCACCTTCAGCAATGTGGCACGGTCGTTTTCCCCAAAAAAGGGGCAGTGTCCCGTCAAACTGCACAAACAAAACCACACACCCCAAAAAACATGCCACACGGTGGATAGGTGACTCTAAATTCCCATTAAGTGTAAGTGTGTGTGTGTGTGTGTGTGTGTGTGTGTGTGTGTGTGTGTGTGTGTGTACAGTATGTGTGTGTATGGTGCCCTACGATGGACTGATGTCATTCCCCGGGTGTATTCCTGCTTTGTGTTCCTAATATAAACCTGACACCCAACTTAAATGCAAAATGTTAGGCGTTTTTAGTAGTACTTTATTATTTATTTTCATTATTTACTATTTATTTTTGTGGTGTGCATCATTAGAAATTCCAGATGCTTATTGTTCTTACCATAGATAAGCAACAACACCGACAGACCTGAAATACAAAAAAAAAACAGCAATCACAATCAAAATCATTATTTACTAATACAAGCATCTCAAATGACTAATTTAGGGCAGTGACGGTACAACCATATAGCCTCCATCCATCCAGCCAGATGCTATTGAAATTTGCTCAGATGCCATTTGTTTGACGGTGAACACACACTACCAATAACATTAGCATGGATTATATAAGTAGTTAGTTTACAGTGTGCTTGGAATAGCCATGTGTCCCAGATAATGAGTTTTAACTGACCCTGGTGAGCTCACTGGCAGCTCATCGATCTATCCGTGAATATGACCATATTTGCCTTATCATTTCTGTTGGAGAAGTGGACGGGGCTAGCATATGAGTGACTTTGCCTCTCATCTCTACTGTGCAAATTCAAGAAGGAAAAAGTTCTACTTTTTGAAGTAGATTATTTTTTGGTGAAGGATTTTTGGTTTCATTTCTATAGAATGGGAGTGAACAGGAGCACACCGTCTTTTTTTATACAGTCGATGATCTAGAGTACGAAAATCTGTTTCCATCCTACATAGCTTTTAAAAATTCCTCATTTTTTTTATATTACATTTCTCAAATAAAACACCCTGTTGGATTCAACGAGAGTACAAAATTAATCTATTGTAAGCACAATAGTATCGTAAATGGAATGATCGCTGCACCAGATATCAGTTGCTGTCGTCACTGGTTCCTGGTGAGCAATTTCTGGTGCCACAAATTCAGGAGTTCCAAAGACGCTGTACTGATGCCTGGAGGGGTCAATCTCCTGACAGAAGCCAAAGTCACAGATTTTTAAGTCCTCTCCATCTGGGGAAATCATCAGGATGTTGTCTGTCTGCAGGACAAAAAAACCCCTGAATTTTATTAACAACAAAGTAAATAAGTTCCAGCGACTAAGACTCACATTCCAACCTTACACTTACTTTAATATCGAGATGTAAGATGTTCATGCTATGAATATATCCAATGCCTTCCAGAATTTGCTGAATGTAAACCCGGACCTAAGGCAAGGTCCCCCCACACACACACAGACACACAGACACACACACCACATTGTACTTTCAATTATCAGGAAACAACCGAAAGCTTTACTTAAACACATATAATGTGTATAATGTTTATTACCTCTCTTTCACTAACTGATCCTTTTAATAACAAATGATCCAGTAATCCCTGAGACGAGCACCTGTGAAAAAAATCACCTCTTTAAAGTTTTAAATGAACGAATGAAAAAGTTTATTTAGATTAATGTCTAAAGGCTGATAATGGGTAATCGACTACTTATTAAAAGCACAGTAAACTGTTCACATGTAACCTTTAATGTCTTGACCAGAACTGTGCTAGCTTTCCATCTTTAATGAAAAATTTACAGTATATATAGTTTATAGTTTTGTTATTTGTGTGAGAGGATGTTTTGGTGATGCATACATCTCTGTAATGAGGATGAGTGTACGCCGTGTGAGGAAGAAGTCGAGCAGGCAGGTCACCCTGCAGTGCGCAAGCCGGGACAGCAGATCTCTCTCCTGGAAGGCTCGGGTGCGAGTGCTGCTTTTCAGCGGGATGAACTTAGCGGCGAAAACCTCTGCACTCGCCTTGTGTGCAACTCGCTTCACCACCCCAAACGTGCCTCTGTATTTAAACAAACAAACAAAAAACTCACAAATAATATTTACTTACAGACAATCCATCTTATCCAGAGGAGGGCAGTCATGTGCTCCCTCCAAAGCACCTGAAGGCAGCCGACTACATCTTTACAAACTGATTGCCTAAGTGGTTGTAGAGGGCGGCGTAACAAAATTGGAGGACAGTGCTATCCGCCCCCTTTGCACGCATGCGCTCAGAGACACCCATGATTGGCAAGTGTTGTTGTAATTGGCAGGGGAGAGATAGCACAGGCCAATTTTAAAAGTAGTAAAAATGAGCAAGCGTAAGGATTCGTGCAAGTTTGATAAGGGCCAAATTGTGATGGATTGATGACTGGGTCAGAGCATCTCCAAAACTGTAACTCTTGTGGGGTGTTCCTGGTCTGCAGTGGTCAGTATCTATCAAAAGTGGCCCAAGGAAGGAACAGTGGTGAACCGGTGATAGGATCATGAGCGGCCAAGGCTCATTGATGCACGTGGGGAACGAAGGCTGGCCCGTGTGGTCCGATCCAACAGACAAGCTAGTTAATGCTGGTTCTGATAAAAAGGTGTCAGGATATACAGTCCATCACTGTCACGGAGCGCCGGCCGTCTGCTCAGCCATGCCCACTTTTCTGCCTCACCTGCCCATCTCTAACTCCAATCCCTACTCCATCTCCTCCTCCATCTCCTTCTCCAACTCTGTCCCTTCCTCCAACTCCATCTCCCTCTCCAAATTCATCTACCTCTCGAACTCCATCTCCTCCTTCCACTCCATCTCTACCTCTCCATCCCTCAGTCCATCCCTACCTCCAACACTATCTCCCCTTTCATCTCCAAACGCCCTCTTCAACTCATCTCCATCTTTTTCTCCAACTCCATCTCTCCCTCTGTTTCTCCCTCCATTTCCTCCCCTAACTCTTCCATCCCCTCCCCTTCCTCTGACACTGTCTCTGTCCACATCCAGGTCTACACCCAAGTCTAAGCCTGAGCTCGAGGTTCCAGAGCCCCCTCCAGTGGCGAAGATGGAGACGGCTACCTCAAGGCTAACTCCAGTGCCCAAAATGGAACCCATCGCTCCAGAGCTCCCTCCAAAGCCTAAGATGGAGGACACCACTAGTGGCACGAATGAAGGCCACAGCTCCAGAGCCCCCTCCAGTGGCTGTAGGAAAGGCCACAGCTCCAGATCACCCTCCGGTGGCCGAAGATAAGGTCACGGCTCCAGAGCCCCTTCAGGTGGCCAAAGAAGAGGCCACGGCTCCAGAGCACTCTCCTGAGGTCCATTGAGAATCTACGGCTCCAGAGCTCCTCCCAGTACAGAAAAAGGGAGACTAATCCTCCAGGGTCCCCTCATGGAGGCAAGACTGCTCCTCCTCACGAGGCCAAGTCTGACTGTACATCGGACGCTATATCCTCCTCCAACGTCTCCTCCTCCTCCAATGTCTCCTCCTCCTCCAACGTCTCTGACGATATCTCCAACATCTACCCTAATTTAGGGCCCGCCTCTGTCATCTCTGACGCCATCTCTGACATCTGCCCTGATTCAGGGCCTGGGCTTGTTTCGATCTCAGCACCGCCAGTTGCCCCGCCGCTGGGCTTTGAGCGCCACATGACCGCTCCTATGCCTGGCTTCATGGACTACGTCGTGGATCCGCCACCTGGCTTGCTGGACTATGACGTGGACCCGCCACCTGGCTTGGTGGACTACGTCCTGGACCCGTCACCCGGCTTCGTGGACTACATCGTGGACCCACCGCCTGGCTGGGTGGACTATGTCGTGGATCTGCTGCTTGGTCATACAGACTACTTCATCGTGCCACTGCCCGGTCTCATGGACCACATCATAGCTCCTCCGCCAGACTTCCGAGACCACCTCCTCGACCCACCTCCGGACGCTGTAGAAAGTCCCGCAGCCATGGCCCAGGTGGCAGAACCCACTCTACCTCCTACTCCAGCCGACTCGGCTCCTACAACATCATTGAATCGGCTCCAGTTGTCATCGCCGAATCAGCTCCAGCCACTATCAAAGAAAAATCTGCTCCGACCGCAGTCACGGAATTGGCCTCATTCACCATTGCCGTCACCAGGTCGGTGTCGTATGTTTAGTCCTGCCATGCTCTTGCCGGCATCGTTTCATTTCCGGGTTTTTCCCATTCATTATACCCGTGTTTCTATTCTGTTATCGCCTAAGTTACGTAGAGCACCCTTTTCCCTCATTAAACATCCCATTTGTTTTCACATCCACACTCTGTGTGATCTCTGCAATTGTGTTCAGAACTCGCCACATCCACATACACGCATCCATCACTCATCACCCATGACAATCGCAGGTTGTTGCATATGTATGGGGCTGCATAGCCGCAGACCAGTCAGGGTGCCCATGCTGACCCCTGTCCACCACTGAAATTGCCAACAATGGGCACAGAACTGGACCACAGAGCCAAGGAAGAAGGTGGCCTGGTCTGATGAATCATGTTTTCTTTTACATCATATGGCACACACATGGCACCAGGATGCACTGTGGGAAGAAGGCAAGCCGGGGCAGGCAATGTGATGTTTTGGGCAATGTTCTACTGGGAAACCTTGGGTCCTGCCATCCATGTGGATGTTACTTTGACACGTACCACCTACCTAAGCATTGTTGCAGACCATGTACACCCTTTCATGGAAACAGTATTCCCTGATGGCTGTGGCCTCTTTCAGCAGGATAATGCTCCCTGCCACAAAGCAAAAATGGTTCAGGAATGGTTTGAGGAGCACAACAACGAGTTTGAAGTGTTCACTTGGCCTCCAATTTCCCCAGACCTCAATCCAATTAAGCAATGGGATGTGCTGGACAAACAAGTCTGATCCATGGAGGTCCCACCTCGCAATTTACAATACTTAAGGGATCTGCTGATATCACCACAGCACACCTTCAGGGGTCTAGTGGAGTCCATGCCTCAACAGGTCAGGGCTGTTTTGGCAGCAAATGGGAACCAACACAATGTTAGACAGGTGGTCATAATGTTATGCCTGATCAGTGTAAGTAAATAAAAAAGGTATGATGTATCAATCTTCAAATATAGAGTAAAAACATAATGATGTGTGGGCATAGCAAAATAATCATCTTTGACATCTATTTAACAGAAATAATATATTTTATTCCTGTCATGTCATTTGTTAAGCATATTACTTAATTAATAAATAGTGTGTGAAAGATTCCTGAGTTGATGTTACCTTCCAATCTCCTCATGGACGTCATAAACAGTGTGAAGTTTCCTCCTTCTGCCCACCTCCAACCCTCTGTCCTGCTCTTCCTCCTCCTCCTCCTCAAACTCCTCCAGACCTGAGAAAGGTGTTGATATGAACAGAATTAAAAGTTCTAGTTTTGTAAAGGAACCTTTCTGGTTGTAGTAGATAATGTGAACACCAGGCATTGATAAAAAGGCTTTCTGTTGACATCACAGAAAACTCAGAAATGCATGCACACCCCAGTGACCTGAGAGATATACTATTGAACTGAACTGAACGGAACTGAAGCAATTTTCAGGTCTTTTTGTGTAGTTGTAGATGTAGATGGGCCGGACATGGACATTCAATTACCTCTGGTCTATGATACATTACCTGTATCCATGGTGAGGTGGGCGTGGCAGGAAGCATGGCCTGAGCTGTTCATAGCCATGCAAGTGTAAGTGCCGCAATCAGAAATTTGAACACTCAGAATAGTGAGAGAGAAGCGAGCACCACTCTGCTTCACTTCCATGTGTTCACTGGAGATGAGCTCAACAAAGTCCTATAGTAATAACAAACAAAGAGGATTATGGGACTTACTATAAATATATTCTCAAACTTGTTGGAGATCTACTCTATCCTCTAACAAGCCATCATAATCCATGAGATTTATAATGCACGAGTTTTGCATATAGCAAGCTCTATAGCTTGATGCCATACTGTGGGAATTAATATTGGTGATTGGGAGTGTACACTAAATATAATGAGTGTGCCACTACTCAAGTTTTTAAAGATACCATCCAATCTGCAATATGCATTTTCTATCTAAGATTTTAGATAATCTTCTAACAAACATGAAGTATTTTATTCTGGTTTGCTGAAACATCATAACACTGTCTAACGTGGTCAATGACGTACCAGATTAGAGCCTTAAAGCTTAGAGCCTTAAAAAGTGCAAGATGGTGTACCACAGAGTTCTCTTTTAAGCGCCTAGTTTTTCCTCCTATACTCAGCTGTTAGACATGAAATTCATTAAAAAAAAAATAGGAATGGAAAATGGAAAAAATATGTCAAATGGCAGATTGGGTAAAATGTAAAAGGTACTTCCTTTTCCCTAAAGGTCCACTATATAGGATTCAAACACCTGAATACCCTCCCTCACCCCTCCCCTTATTAGATCATACAGTGGCCTTCAGATGTCCATAAAGAACTTAAAGTATTTACATTCACACTTCATTTCATTTTCCATGTTAAATAAAAAGTATAACCCTCAATTTTTTGGGTTCTCAAACTTTGCAACAGCAAACACTGATTCCTTGTATTTCTTCTTGTTGTCTTCCTTTTGTCTTCTTACATTTACACTTATGTCATTTGGCAGATGCCCTCATCTAGAGCGACTTACATATATATCACATTTATACAACTGAGCAGTTGAGGGTTAAAGGCCTTGCTCAAGGGCCCAGCAGTGGCAGCATGGTGGTACTGGGATTTGTACTCACAACCTTCCGATCAATATTCCAATGTCTTAATCACTGAGATACCACTACACCTTGTTCTACCACCACAGTCTTCTTCACTTTTCATCCAGATTGATGACGCTACTTGTAAAAACATGAAATGTGACAGGTTTTAAGGTTCTAGAGGTTTGTCCATTCTGGGCAACTGTAGCGGCACAACATGGCGGCTCAGTAGAGGTGGACCTGCTCCTTATGTAGATATGCACCTGATTCTAAATATACA
>JAOVYU010000037.1:15169036-15188433 GCA_025674565.1 Synodontis membranacea | reverse complement strand
TAAGCTGTGTTTGCCTGCTTTATCCATGCCACAATGTTTGTTTGGGGTTATTGTCCTGTTGGGACACCCAATTGTGTAAAAGTTTCAACCATCTAGCTGATGGTTTGAGGTTATGCTGAAGGTTCTTAATTATTATTTCATCCACTTTGTGCAATGCACCAGTTTACTGGAATCAAAACAGCACCAGAGCATGATGCGACCACCACCATGCTGTTGGTGTAGTGTTCCTCTGTATGTCTGGTCATTGTGGCTAAACGTCTCAAATCTTTGTCTTTTCTCCAGAAGGCTTTTTCTTTGTCTATGTTCTCAGCTGCAAACTTTATTCGAGCTTTAAGGTGTCAATTTTGGAGAAGAGGCTTTTTTCTTGGTGGCAGCCTCTCAGTCCATGGAGATATACAGGTAAAACTCTCTTGACTGTAGACAGTGTTCCAGCAGCTTTCAGTTCATGTCAGGCCTGTGCCTTGATTGTTCCTGGGTTGTTCCAGACCATACAAACCAGTTTCCTCCCAGCTGAAAATGATAGTTTGGGTCTTCTTTCAGACCTTGGCAAAAATGCTTCCCCTCCCATTAACTTGTTCTTGTAAAAGGAACCCTTTTTATCATGCACAGAGAAGCTACCAGCTGTAGTCAGTCATAATAGGAAGATATGAGGCCTTGGCCTTGACAAATGAAGTGACATTGTGGAACTTTCACCACCACTGAATTAGTAATCTAAACGGGTGTATGTATCATTTTGACCCTGTATGTATAATTTTGACACTTTGTTGATTTCAGAAAAATTCAAAATAATTGTGTACCAATTTCTTGTTCTTATGTATTAATGATGTATGTTGTACAATCATTCTTCTCCAGAAAAAAACCCAATCAAATAAATAAGAAAAAAGCCCAATATTGCCGTGACATTCATGTCCATGATGACTGTATGAAAACTTCTGACCACAAATGTACATTTAAAACTATATAAATGATTACTTTCTAAAGAAAAGTGACATGCAGAATGCGAGTCATCAATAGACCGTATGAGGGTCTAACAGCTGTTTAAAACAAGAGGTCAGTTTGAGTTGCATATCATAACCTAAATGGGCGAATATTCAGCTCTGTAATACAGTCATGCACCAAACAAGAACACTAACCTATCTAGCTAGCTAATTGACTCAGCCATACATATACAGTGTCAGCTTCTTCTTTGTTTTTATCAATGAACCATGCTAGGTACAGTATAGACAGCAAGAGACTTGCTCCAGCTTCACCATAACTAAACACAGAAGTCATCTGCCTCGTAAGAGCAAATATTTCCCACTTTCCACAAAGAAGGTGATTGTAAGCATACACGTTGGGGTAAGGTACACGTCAGGTAAACGTTTTGTCGACTGTAACAACAATCAGTGATTTGTTAAACTGTATATATCTTGTTTGTTTACCTGTATGGAGACTATGCCTTTTGTTTTGACATCTTAAAATGACACCGTTTGAGAGTCTATAAAATGCAAGTCATGCAACATGCAAAGAGTTGAAACATTTATGGCAACTTACTAGAACTAACAGAAATGAGACTTTTCCTTTTCTCCTGAATTTTTCTGTAGATGTCATCTGTAGGCAGATCATAAATGAGCCTCAGTGAGTCCTCTTCCTTATTAGAGAGCTCCCCAACTTCTTTTTCAAGAGTCTGTTCCATTGCTGATGGCTGTATATTTTCAATTATAGGCTTCTTTGGATGGCTGACTGTCACATTCCCGTTGTAACTAATAGTGCCAAACTTGTTGGCAACTTCACAAGTGTAGATCCCTGCATCTTTGAAATTTGCATTAGCTATAACCAGCAAGCATCTACCATCATGATGGCTGATCTTGTGGCGCTTCCCGGACTTTATCCCAACACCATCCTTCAGCCACCGCACTATGCTGGGTTTACCTTCAGCAATACATTCCAAACAGAGTGTTTCACCCAGCTCCACATTCTGGTTCTTGAACACTGCCTTGAAAACAGGCCGCATGTCCTTTCGAGCCTTGTAGCCCTTGAAAGCAGCTTGGATCTTGATTGCTGCTTCTAGCATCTCCGTCTCATTCTCTTGACTTACATCTACACCAGGGGGTTCTTGGGCATGCTGTTCTGGAATGTTGGTGTGCTTTGTTGGTTCTGCAGCTTCAAAAGACTTGGTGATCTCTTCCTCAGATTCATAGTTCACAGAACCAATAACCAGGCCCTGTATCATGGTCTCAGCTGCCGCAGTTTCCTGAGATTGAATTGTTAAAAATTCTGGGGCCTCTTCCATTTGCTTCATTTTTGTCTGCGCTGCAAAACCAATGTTCTGTTGCAGGGCTTGTTTAGTTGGTTTCCCTACACTAACATGTTGCTTCTGATCCATATTATGCTGACTTGATGATTTCTCCACAAGATGCTCCTTTGCTTCACTTAATGACTGAATCATTTCAGGTGCTACATGTTTCTCACTATGGACACACGGTTTCTCTTTTTCTGCTTGCCTTACTAATGCTTCCTTTGTGGTACATTTCTCTTTGGTCATTTTAACTCCAAAATCCAAAGGCAGACTCTCAGTATCTGATGAACCTCTGGAGGTTGCTTCTTCTAATAGCTCCGTGGCCAAAACCTGTTTCTTTGGCTCCAGAACTCTATCTTGAAGAACAATCTGTGGCTGGTGGAACTTTCCCTTGTGGCGAGGTTGCACTAGGGGTACAATTTTGGCTTGAGTCTCACATTTCTGCTCTGTGGTATATCTGCACTCTGGTACTTGCTTTATATGGTCTAGATTTTGGTAAGTAGAAATGTCTGCTGTAGTCGTAACTGCATTCTTCTCTGCTCTGTCACTCTGCTCTACCGTAGCATGATCATCAGGAGAAGGAGTGGGCTTCCTAATATCAGACAGCACCTCGTCCATTCCAGGGAATTTTTCATTTTCCTTCACCAATTCTCTCACTAATGTCTTCTTCTCAATGACTTGCTGCTCTGTCCTCTTTACACTATGATCCAAGTGGTCATCCTTACCTTGCTCTAGTATATCATTGGCAGACTGCTGGCTTACAGGTGACATTTGTGGTTCAACGACATTGCTTTGTCCATCTAGCATAGGACCTTGCTGTGATCTCTTGCTCTTTGAGCGTGGTGGTACCTGAGGGATGTCTTTAGGTTTGGTTGGAGACTCTAGATGGCATTAACAAGAAAAATAAAGTATATCATTATCATGATGTCAAGGAAATGTGATTTTAATAGTTTACTAGAATGCATCAATACCAATACTGGTATTGATATCTTTATATAATTGTGCTCATTTGCTTGTACACATACTCACAGCGTAGCAGTGAAGTGAACATGCAGAGAAAATGCCACATACTGTATAAGTGAAAGTACAGAACAGAAAGTACTTAATAAAGAAAGTGGACCTTTTACAGCAACAGTAGCAGTTGTCTCCGCTTTGCTAGCACAGCACTTGTAAACACCACAATCTTCAGTGCTGAAGTCATAAATTTGAAGCTGTAGCTCACAGCCATTTTGCCTCATCTCATACTTATTTCCAGGCTTCAGCAGAACCGTGCCCTTTTTCCATTGGACTGAAGCTCCGGGTTTACAGAGCTCACAGATTAGCATCGCAGCCTTACCTTCCTCTACGTCTTGACTTTCAAGCTCCTTAGAGAAAAATAATGGGCATTCTGGAACACAAAATGAAAGTCTGTCAGTTTTCTTTCACACAACTCATCTCTTGATTCTAGATTTAATTTTAAGTGCCAACAAATTGCACTGACTAATCCATATACCTTTGACTGTAATAGACGATGTGGTCACTAAATTACCAGCACAACATTTGTAACTCCCAGTGTCTTGAGTCTTCAGGCCATAGATCTTAAGTTGATGTTTACAGCCATCTTGCTTAATTTCATATTTGCTTCCTGGTCTAAGAAGCATACCTTCCTTGTTCCATTGCACACAAATTCCAGGTTTAGAGAGTTCACAGTACAGCTCAGCAGATTTACCCTCTCCTACCTCCATATTTTGAAGCTCCTTGCAGAAGAACAAAGGTTTTTCTGGAGAGAATTAAGAACATGTTGGCCAACTTTTCCCTTACAACAACAGAGTACATTTTGATGCACTTTGGTCAGCCATATTTGTTGTGTTGGTCACAAAAACACATACCTTTCACCACAATAGATGATATGGTGAACAGATTACCAGCACAACATTTGTAGGAGCCACTATCAGAAGGCCTCAGATCGTGGATTATAAGTTGCCGTTCACATCCATCCTGCTTCATTTCATACTTCTCTCCTGGCTTCAGAAGAAGAGACCCTTTCTTCCACTGCACTATAACTCCAGGTTTCGAGAGCTCACAGAACAACAATGCAGATTTACCCTCTTCTATCTCTAGATTTTGAAGCTCCTTGCAGAAGATCAAAGGTTTTTCTGGAGAGAATAGGAAACATCTTGGTCAGCTTTTTCTCACTAAGATTGACATGGGGCAGATGGTGGCCTAATGGTTAGGGTTCGCCCATATAATTCAAAGATTGCAGGTTTGACTCCCATGACCAGCAAGGTGCCACCCCCAAGCACTGCTTCCTGGGAACAGAAAATAGCTGCCCCTGCTCTGTGTCACGTCACATATGGGTTAAATGCAGAGAACAAATTTCGTTGTTGTGTGCTGTGGTGTGTTGACAATGACAATTAATCACTTTTACATTGTTTCATGTTGCCAAATTTGTGTTACAACTTTATTTACCCTTGTGCTCCCCAGGGTACACCACCTACCATTTACTAGAATTGAGGCTGTCGTGGTGAGTATACCAGCACAACATTTGTATGAGCCACTATCAGAACTTCTTAGATCATGGATCTTAAGTTGCAGTTCACATCCATTTTGCTTTATTTCATACTTCTCTCCAGGTTTTAGAAGAAGAGCTCCTTTCTTCCACTGCACTGCAGTTCCAGGTTTTGAGAGCTCACAGCAGAACAAGGCAGTTTTACCTTCTTCTACCTCCAGATTTTGTAGCTCCTTGCAGAAAAACAAAGGTTTTTCTGGGGAGAACAAAGAACATGTTGGCCAATTTTATCTCACAACAACAGAGTACGTGAAGCAGACCTTCAAATGTATGCCCTCACTTTTTGAATAACTATGTTGCTTCATAGCAAATACGTCACCTAAAGCCACATACCTTTCACTACAATGGATGCAGTACTGACCAGGCTACCAGAACAGCATTTGTAGGAGCCACTATCAGAAATTCTCAGATCATGGATCTTAAGTTGCAGTTCACATCCATCCTGCTTCATTTCATACTTCTCTCCAGGTTTTAGAAGAAGAGCTCCTTTCTTCCACTGCACTGCAACTCCAGGTTTTGAGAGCTCACAGCAGAATAAGGCAGTTTTACTCTCTTCCACCTCCAGATTTTGTAGCTCCTTGCAGAAGAACAAAGGTTTATCTGGAGACCACAAAAACATGTTGGTTAACTTTTCACTTACAACATCAGAGTACATTAAACTTATTGTCAAATGTATGTTCCTGCACGTAGGTCAGTCAGATTTGGTCATAACAACTGTCACCAGAAACCACATACCTTTCACTACAATGGATGCAGTACTGACCAGGCTACCAGAACAGCATTTGTAGGAGCCGCTATCAGATCCACTCAGATCACGGATCTTAAGTTGCAGTTTACACCCATCCTGCTTCATCTCATACTTCTCTCCAGGTTTTAGAAGAAGAGCTCCTTTCTTCCACTGCACTGCAGTTCCTGGTTTTGAGAGCTCACAGCAGAACAAGGCAGTTTTACCCTCTTCCACCGCCAGATTTTGTAGCTCCTTGCAGAAGAATAAAGGTTTTTCTGGGGAGAACAAGGAACATGTTGGCCAATTTTATCTCACAACATCAGAATATGTGAAGCAGACCATCAAATATATGCCCTCACTTTTTGAATAATTAAGAAAACGTTGGCCGATTTTATCTCACAACAACAGAGATTATGAAGAAGACCTTCAAATGTGTGCCCTCACTTTTTGAATGACTATATTGGTTCATAGCAAATATGTCACATAAAGCCACATACCTTTCACTACAATGGATGCAGTACTGACCAGGCTACCAGAACAGCATTTGTAGGAGCCACTATCAGATCCACTCAGATCATGGATCTTAAGTTGCAGTTTACACCCATCCTGCTTCATTTCATACTTCTCTCCAGGTTTTAGAAGAAGAGCTCCTTTCTTCCACTGCACTGCAGTTCCTGGTTTTGAGAGCTCACAGCAGAATAAGGCAGTTTTACCTTCTTCTACCTCCAGATTTTGTAGCTCCTTGCAGAAGAACAAAGGTTTATCTGGAAACCACAAAAACATGTTGGTCAACTTTTCACTTACAACATCAGAGTACATTAAACTTATTGTCAAAAGTATGTTCCTGCACGTAGGTCAGTCAGATTTGGTCATAACAACTGTCACCTAAAGCCACATACCTTTCACTACAATGGATGCAGTACTGACCAGGCTACCAGAACAGCATTTGTAGGAGCCGCTATCAGAAACTCTCAGATCATGGATCTTAAGTTGCAGTTCACATCCATTTTGCTTCATTTCATACTTCTCTCCATGTTTCAGAAGAAGAGCTCCTTTTTTCCACTGCACGGATACTCCAGGTTTCGAGATCTCACAGCACAGTAAGGCAATTGTACCCACTTCTAGCTCCAGATTTTGAAGCTCCTTACAGAAGAACAAAGGTTTTTCTAGAGACAACAAAGAACATGGTGGTCAAATTTCTCTCCCAATGAAAGAGTTCATAAAACTAATTGCGAAATGTATGGCCCTGCTCTTTTACCACCTTTTACCACAATAGATGATGTAGTAACCAGAGAACCAGCACAACATTTGTAGGAGCCACTATCACAACTTTTTAGATCATGGATCTTAAGCTGCAGTTCACATCCATTGTGATTCATCTCATACTTCTCTCCAGACCTCAGAAGCATTGTTTCCTTTTTCCACTGCACAGAAACCCCAGCTTTTGAGAGCTCACAGCACAACAATGTGGATTCACCTTCCTCTGCTTCTTGATTTTTGAGCTCCTTGTAGAAGAATAAAGGTTGTTCTGAACAAGACAGATTAGTACAGTGTTAAAAACCGTGTAACCCTTCTCAGTTCTTGTCAGATTAATGCAGAAGGAAAAGGTAATCAGGGTTAGGGTTAGGAATCATAGAAAATGATTACCCATACCTTTTACAAGAACGATTGCTGTGGTCGCCACGGTATCAGCATAGCATCCATAAGTGCCACTGTCCTCACATGTCAGGTCATGAATCTCAAGTTGTAGCTGACATTTATTCTCCTTCATTTTATACTTGTCTCCAGGTCTAAGCAGGACTGATCCCTTCTTCCACTGCACTGCAACCCCAGGTTTAGAGATCTTGCAGGTTAGCAAAGCAGTCCCACCTTCTTCCAGCTCCAAATTTTGGAGTTCCTCTTGAAATAATATTGATACATCTACAGAGAATTCAAGGGTAACTACTACAGTTTGTTGATACTTTACAATTTTATCCATACTCTTAAATACATTTCCCATTCCTGCCAAAATGCCATGTACCTTTCACTTCAAGGGATGCCATGGTTTCAAAGCTACCAGCACAGCACTTGTAGGAACCACTGTCCTGACATGTTAAGTCGTGTATTTTAAGCTGTAATTTGCAGCCATTTTGCCTTATCTCATATTTGACCCCAGGCCTCAGACGGGTTGCTCCTTTCTTCCACACCACTGGAATTCCAGGTTTAGAGAGCTCACAGAAGAGCGAGGCAGTCTCTCCTTCCATCGCTTGCGTACTTTTGAGTTCCTCAAGAAAAAATGGTGGCTGTTCTAGATAAACCAAAACACATCAGTTGATTTTACATCATTTGTTTTTATTCGTTATATTACAGGGTACCTCGTCACCAATAGTAGGTTTCCATGATGTACAGTATATCCAGCTTCATGAATGACCAGAGTGCATCTCTAGTGGTATTCCAGAAAATGGTTGACAACTTACTACAAAACTAGATCAATAGGTGAATGGATATTTTACTCTACAACATGTTTCCTTCCCAGGCCTCAAGCATGGCTCAACTTTTCCCACTATTCTTCAAGACAATATTAAGACAAGCATTAATACTCTTCTCCTGGTACCCTGGTGGTGGTGGAACAAACTTGCTGCCTTCAAAAGCAGTCAAATGAGCACTAATAAAAAAAAAACTTTGAGGTTTTATTGATGTACCAACTTGTACTAAGTCATTTCTAGTGGTTTTAGGTTAATGGTTTTCTGAGCACGAGGATATATTTTTGTTAGAGAGGCACTTGCTCTAAGCAAGGGCATCTGCCAATGTCTGTAATTGTAAATGTACATTTCGTCTTTATTGAAAGACTCTTCTACCTACCATGATGACCCTAAAAATGTAATACACATACCTTTCACTTCGAGGCTCGCTGTAGTCACAATGCCACCTGCACAGCACTTGTAAGTACCATTGTCATGACTTGTTAAGTCATGGATTTTAAGCTCGAATTCACAATCATTCTGTTTCATTTCATACTTATTTCCAGACCTCAGCACCACCGCTCCTTTTTTCCACTGCGCTGGAACCCCAGGTCTAGAGGCTTTACAGCAAAAGTAGGCAGTCTCACCCTCTACTGCTTCCACATATTGAAGTTCCTCATGGAAAAACAGGGGTTGTTCTGAAACAGTAAAATTCATAATCTTGATCCATTTATTCATAATCCTGATATATAAAACATTTTGCATATATTACCAAGATATTGGACATACCTTTTACTATAACAGATGCCGTAGTAACCAAGCCACCAACACAGCATTTGTAATTTCCGCTGTCCAGACCCTTCACATCATGAATTTTAAGCTGCAGTTTACGACCATCCTGCTTTAATTCATACTTGTCTCCTGATCTAAGCTGCACTGCTCCTTTCTTCCACTGAACCAAAGTCCCAGGTTTAGAAAGCTCACAGCACAAGAAGGCAGTTTCGCCCTCCTCTAACTCCTGATTTTGCAGCTCCTCAGAGAAGAACAGTGGTTGCTCTGAGGGGGTTATTACATTAAAAGTTTTTTGACTCATTTCCAAATATATATACATTGAATGGAAAACTTATTATCTGTGAAAATGTTTTATTCTTCACCTTTTACTAGGATATTAGCCTTTGTCTCTAGGCTACCAACACAACATTTATAGACTCCACTGTCCTCGCATTTCAAGTCATTTATCTGGAGCTCTAATTCACAACCATTCTGCTTCATCTCATATTTCATTCCAGGTCTCAGCAGTATGGTTCCCTTCCTCCACTGCACTGGAAGGCCAAACTTAGAGAGTTCACAGCACAGAAAAGCTGTTTCACCCTCTTCGGCTTCCATACTTTGGAGCTCCTCACGAAAGAACACAGGTTGTTCTAGAAAAAAAAATGTAGCTTTATTTTAACTCCATTACTTATTTATTGTATTATTTATTATGTTATATTATGTAGAATACCTTTAACACTAAGACTTGCTTTGGTCTCAGTGCTCTCCACACAGCACCTGTAGACGCCGCTATCCTGAACTACCAGGTCGTAGATTTGAAGTTGCACTTCGCAACCATCCTGCTTCATTTTATATTTGTTTCCTGGTCTAAGCGAAACACCTCCCTTCTTCCACTGCACCAAAACTCCAGGTTTAGACAGTTCACAGTACAGGATGGCGGTTTCACCCTCTTCCACCTGCTGATTTTGAAGTTCCTCACGAAAGAAAAGTGGACTTTCTAGGATACATGATATAGGTCCAGCTTCAACACCAACAATCCATGCACAAATTATAAGCAACAGTATTTACAGTAAATTACATATACACAGCTGCATTATAATGTTTAGTAACTTTGTTAACACTCTAGAACCAGTGTGTCTTGTACCCCTTTTCCACCAAGGCACTTGGAGGGCTGGTTCGAAGCTAATGTCTAAGCTTGAACTAGTTCTTTGCGCTTCGACAGCCAAAGAATCTCCGTGCCAGGAAGACTGGTTCAAGAGAAGCACCAACACTTTGCTGGTCTAGAACCAAGAACTACTTATGTCAGGGGCTGGAGGAGGGTTTATCATAACCAACAAGACCAACTAAAACTTAAACTCTAGTTACTGAAAAAAGGTGCTAACTTTTCGGTAGTAAGCTTAAAATTTCATGCTGTAATCATGTCTTTTTCCAAATCAATCTAAGTGAGGTGCTTCACAGCAACAGAGAACCTGCATTCGCAATTTTTTATACTGATTATTTGCTTATTTTTTATTTTTAAACATTTTTGTAATATTTTATAGATTCATGACGTTTCAGGTTGTACAAATGTACTGATTACTGATTTCTTTTTTCACTGACATTGGATTAAGTTTAATGAGTTTGTCAGCCATGGTCAAAAGAATGTAATTATACAGGAGCATACTCTACAGTTCAGAGTACATTAGACTTACCTCTGATGGTGAGAGCAGCCATACTTTGCATGTCTCCTGTGTCACAAATATAAACCCCAGTATCCTCTTTTTCTACTCTATGTATTAACAGCATGTTGCGCTTCCCATCTTTACGAGGTTCGTACTTTTCTCCTGGCAGAAGGGTGACGTTGTTTCGTTTCCACGTGACGGGCGTGCAGTCGTCCGAGGTGACACAGGATAACGTGGCAGTTTCACCCTCAAAGACAACCATGTCTTTTAATTTCTCTTCTATCAAAACTGTATAAACAGGAGGTCATCAAGATAGTAAGTGCTCTAGAGTGATTAAGTTGTAGTGAGAGAGTGGTTCAACCCTGAATCGACTCAACTTTAGAATCAAACATGGAAAAGTGGATTAACGGATTTGAAAGTGGCAAAAAGGCAGGAGACGGACCCTCACTACCCTTCTTACCTTTGGGTTTGCTATTCACTCTTAGACGAGCTGAAGTCCACTCTTCTCCTACCACAAAGGCCACGATACCTGACTCCTCAGGTGTCGTCATTGTAAGAGTCAGGTGATGCTCACAACCACAACGCCTCATCTGATTCATTTCATTTTCCTGCAGAGCAGTGGAGTCGAGCCACCACACTCCATCAGTGACATCGCTATGTGAAAGCTTGCACACAAAATGAGCATCTTCTCCTGCAGTTACAGTCAGGTCCTGAAGCTCTCTCACAATTCTCACACGTTCTAAGAGTGAAAAGTTTAATTGAAAATGACTTTGGTGATATGAGGTTCTTAAAATCTTTTGTCCTTTTGCTAATAAGACATGTTCCATTTACCAATCACTCTAAGGCGTGCTGATGACATCTTGCCCCTCGTGCTACACGTGTACACACCAGCATCCTCAGACCTTAGCTTTCTGATCTCAAGTTCCTGTGTTGAGCCCTTTTGGTGTAGTGTAAATCGGCCACCTTGTGTGATCTGCTGTGAGTCTTTTTTCCAAGCCACTGGTGCATTAGGACTTGAAAGCAAACAACTGAACACCACAGAGTTTCCCTCCATGGCCTCCTGATCCTGTAGTTCCTTCTCAAAGAACACAGAGGCTGCAGCTGTTTGTAAAGAGGAGTCATGAAATGCAGTTCAAATGCAGGATCTTAATTCTTTCTAGGATCTTTGAAAGTGTCATTTGTACGGACCTGTATGCATTATTAAATACAATACAGTGGACCAACATGGCTGTCGGGGCGCCAGAAAATTTCCAGATATCTACAAATTCTGTACCAAGACCTTATGTGTGCATATTCATTTTTAAAAAGCTTATTCTGTTCTTAAATAATAATGTAATGCTGGAGCCTAATCATGCACAATATAACACAACTCATAAAGAAATAAATTGGAATTCAGATGTCTTCTCTTCATTTGAAAATGGGTGCAATGTGATAATGGGAATGTACCTGAGCAGCACAGCATGACAGTTTAAACAAAGAAATGTACCTTTCAGAGAAATTCCATTTCTTTCATTATGAAGCAGGTGTATTTATGCATAATGAGTAATGGATGTATAATGAACGAGAATATGATTGCAATGCATTTATAAAATGAACACCTTGTGATTTAAGGAGGACAAATAGGGTGCACTGGACCTACCCCTGACGTTAACTTCAGCTGTTGTCTTTTCGTCTCCGATAACACAGCTATACTCCCCAACATCCATAGGAAGCACATTCCGGATGTGTAACTCAGCAACTAAGCCGTCCTGCTTCATTTTGTACTTAGATCCATTACTAAGCTCCTCTTCATCTTTCCACCACTGCACAGGTACACCAGGTTTAGAAAGCTCACAGTGCAGGACTATGATTCCTCCTTCTGGAGCCTCCTGGTTCGTTAGATTTTGTCTGAATGTGACTGGAGTGGCTAAACAACCAAAAGAGTACATGAGGAGGCAAAACATTCACCCACGAGACAGTAAAAGCTTGCGAAGACCTCATCCTACCAAAAACTTTGATGTAGGCTTTAGTATCCTGATCCCCACAAATGCAGCTGTACACTCCGCTGTCTTCAGGCATTGCTTTCTTGATTATTAGCTCCACTGTAGTATCTTGGTGTGTGATTTGATATTTTAATCCAGACTTAAGCAGTTCCTCCCCTTTTTTCCACTGAACAGGAACACCAGCTTTGGTGAGCTCACAACGCAGGCATGCACTGCTCTCCTCTTCAACTTCTTGGTCTTTTAACTTCACTTTAAAGGTAATGGGAGGAACTGGAAATAGTAGCCAGAGGAAGATAAATACCTTTGAGAAACTTTGCTTGCCTTAATTTAACGTAAAGCCATGCAAAGCCTCAAAGCACAAAAAGCTAATTTACAGTATATGCACTGCAAAGGGTTAGTTGTGGCAGTTTGCCACAACAAGCAAAGCAAGAACCATGAAAAGTCATCTACACACCACTGAGAACTCCTTACCCCGAACTGTAAGCTCAGCCGTCGATTCAGAATCCTTGGTCTTGCACGAGTAGTACCCAGCATCACTTTCCTCAATATTATGTATAATCAGTGTGGTGATTTTTCCATCTTGCTTAATCTCATATTTATCTCCTGATTTCAGAATAACTCTTCCTTTCCTCCAGTCCACTGGAGCTCCAGGTTTGGAGAGCTCACAACTGAACATGGCAGTTCCCCCTTCTTTGGAAACCTCATTTTGGAGTTCTCTTTTGAATGTGACTGGTAGAGCTAGAAAAATCCCATAGAAACGTGACATATCCATGTGGAACAATATGACCGAATCAATAAAGTCATAACATTGTGACTGTAGCAGAACCTACCCCGAACTTTGATTTCCGAGGTAGTCTTTTGATCTCCTATTGTGCAGCTGTATACGCCAGCATCCTCACAAAAAACATTCCTAATAACCATCTCAACAGTCCTTCCGTCAGTCTTCATGTGGTATTTTTCACCCCCAGTCAGCTCCTCCTGACCCTTCCACCATTTCACCAATGCTCCTGGTTTAGAAACTTCGCAACGTAGAGTGACGCTCTTGCCTTCCACTGTTTCTTGGCTTCTCAGGTTTTGTTTGAAAATCACTGGTAAAGCTGAGGAAATGCATGTACCTGACATCAGAAGAATGCTAGTCAACACATCTGCAAAAGGTATCCTGATATATGTGGGTTCATACCTTTTACTTTAACCATAGCATTGGATTTTTGGCCTGCGCATAAACAAGTGTAGACACCACTATCTTCAGGTACTACTTTTCTGATGACAAGTTCCATTTTTGTGGCCATTTGTCTCATCTGGTATTTCTCCCCAGGCTTGAGCAGCTCTTCTGCTTTCCACCACTCGACCTGAGCTCCGGATTTTGAGAGTTCACAACGCAAAGTGACGCTGTTCCCTTCTTCAGCCTCTTGGTTCTTCAATTCTTGTTTGAACGTGATTGGCAGAGCTACACAAAACAACAGTTTACAGCTACAGGAAATCTGCTTTTATGCATTAAATGGTGCCCCGTGTAATGGGTAACATCAACTGATGATAAGTGAGCAGTCTTTCCTACCAGTGACTTTGATGTGTGCCTCAGTACTCTGCTCTCCACAAACACAGCGATACACCCCACTATCTTCTGGTTGTGCTTTTCTTATTAACAGTTCTGCTGCTGCATCCTTTCTTCTCAACTGATACCTCTCCCCAGTTATTAAAATTCCATCTCCCTTCCACCACTCCACATGTACTCCAGCTTTGGAAAGTTCACACTGCAAACTGATGCTGTTTCCTTCTTGAGCTTCCTGGTTCTTCAGAACATTTTTGAAGGTAGCAGGAAGTGCTACAAAAAAAAAGCCATGGAAATTGTTGGGTTTCAACATGTTCCCCCCCATAGGCATGACAAGGAGTCCAAGAAGGCATTAGAAAAATAAAGTGTTTCTAACGTTAAAATTTTTATAGGAACCAGACCACTGCGAGTGATAGGGTCTTCCTCCAAGCAACAGTGGAAGCATCTGCTAAGGCAAATTTAGGACTAGAGGATAAAAATGTGAAATGTGAATCTGTGATAGCATGTTAAATATGATCTTATGAAGAGAAGTTCAAATGTGATGTTCTGGTGATCCGAATCTTATGGTGGATCATGGAAATTTAACAGAAGTTCTTCTGTTGCTAGTTAGTATATGGCATGTAACTGTCCAATTTCTGAATACAATTAGGCACAACACAGGTTCTAGGACTCTATTGTGCAGTCTGTGTTGTGTCTTATACATCTTACCTTGCACAGTAAGTTGAGCAGTTGATTGTGTGTCTTTGGTTTTACAACTATAGTTCCCAGAATCACCCTCTTCCACGTTGTTAATTTCCAATTTGGTTAACCTTCCCTCCAGCCTCATCTTGTACTTCTCTCCTGGCTTCAAAATAACTCTTCCTTTTCTCCACTCTACTGGAGCCCCAGGTTTGGACAGTTCACAGATAAACACAGCCACGTCCCCTTCTTTACAAACCTGATCCTGGAGCTCTCGTTTGAAAGTGATCGGAAGAGCTGAGGCAGCAGAAGCAGAAGTTTCAATGTTTTCCAACATTGTAAATCACACAATGTGTATTAATTAAACTGATTTACGCAAAGGTTTGGGAACTACCTGTTATTTTCACCTCTGCGGAGCTTTTGTAGTTTCCTATATCACAGCTGTATATTCCAGCATCATTGGGAAGAACATTTGTGATTTCCATCTCAGCAATCTTGCCAACTTGTCTCATCTGATACCTCCCACCAGGCATCAAATGTTCTTCACCTTTCCGCCATTCCACAGATACTCCAGCTTTGGAGAGCTCACATCTTAGTACAACCTTGCCACCTTCTAAAGCTTCTTGGTTCTTCAAGTTTTGCTTGAAAGTAGCAGCCATGCCTCCAAATATCCAAATCAAGTAATTACTGTAGCTAATTGGTATAATCATCAAACATTCCCAAAAATGAAATCTGAGTAAAAACTGACTCTCTTACCAACAATTCTTATCATTGCTTTGGTCTTCTGGTTTCCACATATGCATCTGTAGACTCCACTGTCTTCAGGCACAGTGTCACAAATGGTTAGCTCATGTGTGGCATCTCTTTCTCTCATCTGATACTTTTGTCCAGGTTGGAGAGGTTCTTCTCCACGCCACCATTCCACTGGAACACCAGCTTTGGACAGTTCGCAGTGCAAGGTCACGGTCTTTCCCTCCTCTGCGACTAGGTTTGTTAGGTTCTCTGTGAAACTGATTGGTTGCTCTAGAGAAAATAATTCACCACAATAACAAAAGCATTAACTGTAGCCATACTCTGACAATCCACAAATCAAGAACAAGATCTGGTAAAAATTCTGGGGCACTTACTGCTAACAGTAACCCTAGATGATGTCTGGACATTGCCACAGGAGCAGCTGTACACCTCACTGTCCTCACATATCAGATTGAAGATCTTTAGCTCTAACACACAACCTCTTTGTCGCATCCGGTACTTTTCTCCAGACCTGAGCAACTCTTCGCCCTTTCTCCATTCTACAGGAAGTCCAGGTTTTGATACCTCACAGTGCAAGGTGATACTGTTTCCTTCTTCAGCCACTTGAGATTTAAGCTTCTGTTTGAAGGTAATAGGTTGAGCTAGGGGAACAACAGCTTCAGTCAATCTTCCACTATTTTTGACACCAGTGTTACTACCAATTTTTTTTTTTAACCAAAATGTCCAAAAACATGGCCAACCTTTTATCTTAATTGCGGCTTTGGTCCTTTGGTCAATACAAACACAGCTGTAGGTTCCACTGTCCTCTGGCACTGGATTCCTAATTACCAGCTCCTGTATGGATACTATTTGTCGCATCTGATACTTCACACCGGGGCTGAGCATTTCCTCGTTCTTCATCCACTCCACTGGTACTCCGGCTTTGGAGAGTTCACAGCGCAATGTCACGGCAGTGCCCTCCTCTGATTCTTGATTTTTAAGTTCTTTAATGAATGTGATGGGAATAGCTGTCAACAAGAATTACAGATGTTACCCGACTGTCTTGCTATTAAGCAAAAACAGTATTTTTGTTTATCATATCTTACCATGGACTGTAACCGTGGCCATGGTCCGCTGGTTTCTGCAAATGCATGTGTATGTCCCCGAGTCCTCAAGCTTCACATTGTGGATTGTAAGAGAAAGATAATTTTTCCTTTGCTTCATTAGGTATTTCTCACCTGACCGGAGTGTCTCAGCTCCTTTACGCCACATGTACTGAACGCCAGGTACCGAGAATTCACAGACCAGCGTGACGCTGCTTCCCTCATCAGCTTCTTGACTATGAAGTTGCCTTGTAAACTCAGCAGGCACAGCTAATAAT
Organism: Synodontis membranacea; assembly: GCA_025674565.1. Classification (NCBI taxonomy): domain Eukaryota; kingdom Metazoa; phylum Chordata; class Actinopteri; order Siluriformes; family Mochokidae; genus Synodontis; species Synodontis membranacea. Next base: position 15,171,685 of record JAOVYU010000037.1, on the reverse strand, counting down.
GATGAAACAGAACAGATTTCAGGGTCAACATTAACTGGATTCTTTTAAGGTTTTAGAACCAGGACTTGTCTGAAAATGCCATTAATTTGAACACCAGCAGTGTTTGCGTTCAAGTGATGCCAGGTAAGCAGTAGTAGTTCATCAATTCCATTAGCGATCTAAGCACAATCTGTTAGTCTAATATTCATATTTAATGTATTGACCTCAAAATGTCCTAAATGGACTGCTGCTAATGAGATTACAAACTGCTAATGCTGTTAATGAGCTAACATACTGCTAATGTAGAGTAGATCTAATCACAGGATGAGACACGGAGTGAGAAAGACGGGGGCTTCAAGACCTCCAGAAAACCTCAGAGGCAAAATTATTGTGGGGACGGGTGTCTGGAAAAATATTTTCAAAAATGTTTTGTCACTCGCCATTGTCACTAAAATGTATTTTTAAAGCTTACTGTGTCCGTAATTCATGATCAAATTGCAAAATATGTAATAACTGCAATGTGAAATTTGCAAGCAACATGAATAACAGAAACTCTATTTCAGGACGCGAAGGGGTGGAATTAATCGCAGCGAGACTGTGAACAACATGAAGCTGGTGAAATGAGCATTTGTTTGAGTTAAAAAATGTTTTAATTCTTCAGTGAAAATGTAGCCTGGTACACCTTCAAGTAGTGCTACCTAGGAGTCATGCCCCTTTCAGAAATCTCTTTAGTCACTTGCTAACAGCGTCACTGTGATAATAAAATTTAATGCTTGTTTTTCATTTGCTTGTTTTTCAGAAGAGTGATCAAACCCATGCGAGAACAGCAAATCAATTAAAATGCAGCTTAACATTGCCAAGTACTACCTGAGGAAAAGCCAATTCAAGACTTCTGTTGTCCATTCTACTACATTCTACTGAATTGTGATAGGCCTGCTGTGCGTAAGGTGAAAAGTTGTACAATGTCACACAAGTGTGCATGTGTGTCAGGATATGCGAGTGTGGCTGTGTGGATTCTGTTGCAGGGCATAGTTGTTGCATGGTTGTGTAGTTGAGTGCATGACCTTATCGATATGTGATGTGGTGGTGATGTGTTGCAAAACATGCACGTACAGTATAGCCTAGTTGATTGCCTTGGCTTGCATACATATGCGAATTTTAACATTTTCTTGGGAGTGAAAAACTAATCTCACAAATTACTCTTTAGATTTTTTCCTAGTTATACTTCTGCATTGGTGTCTATAACAGTAAGGAACTGGTATATTTCAGGAGTACTTGAAACTGCTGGTTTTCTAGAATCTCTGGAAGTATCTGGCATGAGAGAATAGACATTCTCACTATTATGCTATTATTAAGGGCTTATGGATGCAGAAAAACAAGTTATAGTTGTGCACTGGTTCACCTTTCACAGTCACTGTAGCCTTGGTACTGATGGATCCTGCGTTACACTCATACATCCCTGCATCACTGTCCTTAACCTCTCGGATGGTCAGCCTGGCCTCATTTCCAGACCGAGTCATAAAATAGCCGGAGGAATTCCACATTAAGCAGCCATCCTTATACCACAGGATATGACATGGTTTTGAGGTCTTGCATGACAGGTTTAAGCTTCCTCCCTCAATAGCTTCAATGTCCTCTAATGGTTTGATAATTGTTGGACGTCTTTCTGAAAAAAGAAAAAACATTCAGAATATATCAGCCTCAAGATCTTTGTTCACTTTAATTTTATTCTCCCTAAACGCTGCTTTACAGTCTTTTATGTCACAGACATTACCTCTTACTAGCAGTGAAGCATAAGATCTCTTGACCCCAGCTTCGAAAGATATTGTTCCTGTGTCTTTGCGTGCAACCTGTTTGATGGTAAGAGTGTGGTAGCCACCGTGGATCATTTGGATCTCATTTAAATCATTCGTATAGAGCAGAGTCTCATCAAGATACCATTTCACCTCCGTGAAGTCACTTGGACAGATACGACACTGGAATATGGCAGTGTCCCCTTCCAGACATTCAACATCCTCCAGTTCATCCAAGATAAGCACTTTCTGGGCTGAAGATGAGATTACCAAGAGTATAAAGAATGCTATATGATGTTTTCAAGAATTCCTCATATGAGCAAATGCTGGCAAGAAGTTTGCATATCAGCATACCTTGTACCGTGAGTAATGCTCTGCTCTGCATCGTCCCAACATCACATGTGTACAAATCACTGTCACCCTTCTCAAGGTTGGATATGGTGAGTGAGAGGACAACACCTTTCTTCAACATCAGATACTTCTGACCTGAGTTAAGCACCACCATGCCTTTTAACCAGGTCACCTTACTGGCAGGTCTTTTGGTCTCACACTCCAGGGCCACCATATTCTTTACTTCTGCAGTTATATCTCTTAGCTCCTTAGCAAAGGTGTGCTGTAAGTCTTCAGAGGAGAAGGGGAGCATTTTGGACATAGTCTACTGTATATTAAAAAAATCCCAATAGGCAAATGCAGGACATGTATCCATCCATCCATCCATCCATCCATCCATCCATCCATCCACCCATCCATCCATCTACCCACCTATCCATGCATCCATCCATCCATCCATCTACCCACCTATCCATCCATCCATCCATCCATCCATCCATCTACCCACCTATCCATGCATCCATCCATCCATCCATCCATCCATCCA
>JAOVYU010000037.1:15090085-15103312 GCA_025674565.1 Synodontis membranacea | reverse complement strand
GGCCTGTGTGTGTTTGCCTCCTTGAAGGAGGTGTGGCCTGTGTGTGTTTGCCTCCTTGAAGGAGGTGTGGCCTGTGTTGATTTGAGAAACAGAGCTAATGATTTACCATCTCCAGGACGCCGTCAGATCTGTAGTGACCCACTGGGGTGAAGTGACTCCGCCCTGAGTTTCTGTACACAGACCGTAAGCAGGTAAGGAGCTGTTTATTATTAAATCCAGCAGCACTACAGTTCCACATCTAATAACTCATATTTTTTTACATGGCGACGGTGACGTTCTTCCCGTCTGCGGCTCTCCACAGGATTCCAGCCAAGGCGTCAGTCAGGCACTTTGTCCTCACGGCGTCGGAGAGTCTCCTGAACAAGCGTATTAAAACCGCCGCTTTAAACACAACGCAACATACTCCAGTGATCATCACTGGCCCTTTAACCAAGTCGAAGTGAAAGAACTCAACAGACGTAGAGAATGTTTCAGAGAAAAGATATAAGAGGGTTGAAAAGACATTAAGGGGAGAAGTGATGCGTGAAAGCGCTTACTCAGAAAGTGCGTCACTGCTGTATCCTTCAAACAGAAGATTCTGGAGAACGGCGGCCTGGACGGCAGCGAGCACTCCACACGGCCCGCCCTGCTCACGGCAACACAACACAGCGCTCTTACTGAGTCTCAAACACAAACACCTCGATCATGCGTGCGTGCGTTTGGGTGTTTAATATATACACACACACACACACACACACACACACACACACACACGTCAATCACTGTAAATAAAATGTCAGCATGAACATTTAAACCTTTAAATGATTAATTTGGGATTGTCTACCATGAAATTTTAATTATTATCCAGAACATCTGTTTACTAATTCATTATTTTATTATTTATTGTTTTTGTTTATGTATTTGTTTATTCATTTTATTTGCTCTTCTGAATTTTTCATTAGCTTTCCTTTTCATTCATTTTCCAGAAATATTATTTATTTATTTATTTACACATTTGCTTACTTTATGAAAAAAAGTTATAATTGTTTGTTTATTGATGGATTTATTATTATTGTTATTTATTTGTATTATTTATTGTTTATCTATTTTTTTATTATCAGACTTTTCAGAACATTTATTCATTCATTCATTCGTTCTGCTTTTTTACATGTTCATTCACTTCAAAATATATTTGTTTATTTATTTATTTGTGAAGTACTATTAATTTTATTAATTCATACATTCATTCTATTTTCAGCTATAATTTTGTCAATATCGATATTTTCCGTTTATCAATATTTTGCGTTTTTGTTTATTTACTCGTTTATTTATATATATATATTTATATATATAAAAATTTATTTCAAATCGTAATATTTATTATTTATTTTATTCATGAATTTAATTTGGTGGTAATTAATTCATCCTGTTTCAAAACACTGAATTTTTTTCACTCCTTCATGTATTTGATTATTTATTAAATTATTGCAGAACATGATTATTTATTTGTTCTTTATTTCTTTATTTAAAGCTCTCTGTTTATTATTTAGAAATATTCGTCCAGTCCTGCACTGAGACGTTTATATACTGTACCTGAACCATTTTTAATAAAAATTCCACGTTATCCCTTTCGCTCTTTCTTAAATCCTCAGAATCAGCGCTGAAATATTTCAGTAGAATCACCGGCGTGTGTTTGTGTGAGACAGGTGAACGTGCATCAGTCAGAGCTATAGACATGGTTAATGACCTTCTTCTGAACGATGCCGTATCTCAGCGCAGGTCTGCTGGAGAAGGTGAAGCTCTGACATCTCCACTCCTCGCTGAAGCAGGCTGCGGGGGAGCCGAAGATGATCTCCTTCAGCGCCTGGAGTTACAGCACGCGTAGCGTTACTGACCACGAGCAGGTCACATGGTACAGGCTCAGATTCATGAAAATTAAAGGGGTGCAATTCTACAACGCTAACACGGCTAATGACGAACAGAAGTGCGTCATGCTGTTTAAGGAACAAATCACGACATGTCAGGAAAATAATCAACCAGGCAACCGTTTCCATCCAGACGCTGATTACTTTCCTTGAACAGCACTTCCTGAAGTGTTTTATTCCTCTTACACCACAGTTACAGTTTAGCAATTTATTACAGAAAGCGGCATCATACTTTTTATCCGTTTATAGTTACGTTTAACGTCAACTCCTGGGTCCTGAGGATGTCGGAAACCTTTACCTCCGTCTCTCACTGGAGACTCCTTCCATCGACGTTAAGGACAGACAGCGTCTTTACAGAAAACGTCACCGTCTCAGCAATTACACGCACATGTTTAATCTGTTTATAACATCCAATCCCTGCGAAAGCGCTGTTACTATAGAAATGACACCATAGTAGAACGAGTGCTTTACACCTTCTCTTCTGACCAATCAGAATCCAGAATTTAACAGCAGCAGCGTCTCAGATACAGGAAGTGATCTAATTTAAACCACTGTGACATCACAGGCTCGCTATCTGTACTTTGTACTAAGATGTTGTAAATTGCATTTTGTAGTAGCTAATATATTTTTGCCCCTGTTCTGCCCCCTTTTTTTACTTTAAGTTTTCAATAATAATAATAATAATGTCAGTAATATTAATATATAATCTTACAGTAGCCGTTTTCTGGTCCATGGGACGTTTATTCCAATCACGATGGCGCGAGAAGTTATTATTCGGAACAGCAGACAGCAGTCCGGTCCAGACTTCCTGATCGTCTACGTCGTCTGCAAACACGTGTCACATGTCATTTAGGTTACATTCATGAGGCTCCGTCCTGACCATCAGAAACATTAGGAGCGTTAAAGGCGCAGTACCCAGAACCAGTCCCTCCATGTGAAGAGCATCCAGACTGGAACCTGGTGCTGTTTCATTTCTAAAGAAAAACACATCAATAAATAAATAAATAAATAGAGTTAATGCAAGTTTCAGATGACACCACTTCTAAGAATTTAGTTCACGTACTTGTGAGCTCTTAGTCTGCTCGTTCTGTCCGATCTGTCGCTCTGTACGGTACGCGGCGTGCTCTCTCGCTCGTCAGATTTGATGCGAGAGGCGTCCGTGCTGCTGCTCCGGCTCCTCCATTTCAGTCCGGCTGCATCCTCGACTTCGTTCTTGTGTAAAACAGACGGAGACAGTGTGGTCTTTCTAGCAGGACGTCTCCTGGTGTTTTCCTGTTGAGTGATACGTCAACATTTTATCTGAACCACCTTCATAAGACACTTTCCTAACACATCCATAAGACAGGAGCCTCACTGAAACACCGTGAGCTGGCAAACTCTTAATTTTTTTTTTTACGTTACACACTGCATCGTTTGTCTTTGCTAACGTACTCATGACGTGTTGAGAAATCTCTAAAGTGTTCGTCTGTCGTCTTGATCTCTGCGAAGCATGTTCACTTTATTTCCATCATGTAGGTGCAGAACTCGGCCGAACACGTTAAGGTCGTTCTGATGCATTACGCCAAACTCACTGTGAGAGGAACTCAGAACCTATTCACTGATTTTACAAATTAATATTTGAAATATCAAAAATGACATCAGATTCAAAGAATTTTCCATGAATTTCAAGGCTCTCGATTTGAGACACGAATCGCGGTTCGTTCACAAACCGAGACCAAAACGTAACCTAATTACTACCATTAAATAAAAAAAAGAACTTTCATTTCTATTCTTGCACAAAATAATGACATTTTTCAAACACATTCAAGGCCATGATATTATTTTCTTTCTTAAATTCTCAAAGGATTTCAAGGAACCCTGTAAAATGTCCGAATGTTACAGTAGTCTTATACGATACAGCTGGGATTCATAGAAATTTTGTAGCGTTTTCAGGTCTTGTTGTTGCAGGAAATGTATAAACTCCACCTGAACTATTAAAAACAGAATTTTCTGTACGGAGCTGTTTATTACGTAGGATTTACGGAAGGAGTCTCCAGTGTCAGTGCTTTGAGGTGAAGCTTATCTAATCTTTAAGAGAGAGAGAGAAAGAGAAAGAGAGGCCGGTGAGAGAACAACTGTTTATAGCTGCAGTAACGTGAGTGAGAACAGGAACGCACTTCATCGTGGTTACTGTAACTCAACACAAACACATTTTCTTTGGTGAGTTTTCCACTAGAAAGAAGCCAGAAGAAACGATGTTAATCGGTAGGGTATGTGGGTGAAGCGGTACGGTCCGAGGTACCTGAGAGGAGGCAGCTATAGGACCTGCCATGATGCCTCTGGTCATTCTGCTGCCCCTGCTCGCCTGAACCTTCTGCCCTGAGCTCAGAGCTCTGGGTGACATGGTGTTGAGGTTTCCTTCTGTCTGTGGTGGAGATGAGGAGCTGAGTCGGGACACAGTGCTCGTCTCGGATAACCTGAAAACATTAAAGAAATGAAATACTTGTTCTTATTTCTAACACGTTTCCTGATCAAGCGCGTTAGACACCTCGACTCGTCTGTGTGCAGCTGTGCGAGATCTTTTCCCCTCCTCACGTCATCATCATCAGCCGTGGAGTCAGATCCGGGTTTGGACGAGTTCTGCTCCGCCTCCGGGCTCTGAGCCCCTTCGGCTTCGACGGGGCATCTTTTCACGTCTCCGCCCTTCTTCATCCGCTCCTTCGTCATGATCTCCAGCATCGTCTTCAGCGGCTGCTCGTCACACTAAAGATTCGATTTTTAAAGTTAGCCAATGGTTTATTACACCAGTTCGTTGTTACGCGTCGTGTCGACTCTTTACCTTATTCTTCTTATACAGACTCTCTAAGTGCAGCACCCGGCACAGCTCGGAGCGGTTGTTTATGCTCGAGTTTGTCCGTGGAAGCTCTTCGTCCATGCAGGCGATGGTTTTCTTCAAACCCTACAACACAGGTTTAATCACGCTTCACGCTTAGCAGCGGGTGCAAAACCATCAGAAATCTACACCAGGCGTCGATCCCATACCCAGGACCGTTATCAGCCCGATTCCAGTGAAATATATCAGAGGGGTAAAAAAAAAGGGACGACTTTAATTCAATCCTATAACGAATAGTAAAGCCTGGAACTGGATTTGGAGGAGGAGGTTTTTTTTTGCAATGTTTGTACAGATTGTGTTATTTTTATTCACTCTATTTATTCTTTGTTATATTTATGATATTTGTAAAGTGAGTCATTTTAGCGTAATCAGTTTTCATGCTTTTCTTTTAAATATAAAATGAAAAGCTTTAGTATCTGTATCAGGGGATAAACATGCTATTGTGCCTTATCAAGATGTTTAGGTAAAAAACTGGGTGTCAAAAGTATGTGCACCCCTGACCATCATATCCGTATCAGTCCAGATTTATTCCCCTTTGCTATTATTATTATTATTATTATAAGCTCCACGTAATAACTGGGTGTCAAAAGTATGTGCACCCCTGACCATCATATCCGTATCGATGTGCTTGTTGAGCATCCCAGTCCAGATTTATTCCTCTTAGCCATTATTATAACTTCTGGGACAGCTCTCCACTCGATGTTGGAGCGTGACTCTGTGGATTTGTGATTAGTCAGGTCAGGCTCTTGGTACTGTTATCTCGAGGAGGCTCCAGTTCCAGTTCTGCACCGACTGAGGTCAGGGTTCTTCCTTCTTCTCACTTCTTCCACTCCGACCCTTTGTGCACAGGGGCATCTTTGTGCTGGGGCAGGTTTATGGACTCTTGGTTCCAGAGAAGTGAAACTGTAATACTACAGCATAATAAAGACATTAAAATAATGAAGTTTGGGGAAGAACCACATGGATGGGTGTGACAGTCAGGGGTGCACATACTTTTTGGCCATATAGGTTATACCTGATTATAGGGTTATATGTATATTATAGATTAAATGATCATAACAAACTGACGTTTAAGCCTCACGTGACATTATGACCCGGAAGTGGAAGATTTATTTATTTTTATTTATTTTTTATTATTATTACACATTAATAACTTCAGTGCAGTTGTGTTTACTGTTATCTTATTTTGTAATGTCATCTTTTACAGACCTTTCTGCTGAGATATTCCCGCACCACAGCAGCCGCGACCTCCTCCACCTCTCTCCCCATGATGATGATGATGATGAAGAACACCAACACCGCTTAGCTAACCCGTTTATCAGATCACTTAGCTCGGGAGCACATTAACACACTGCACACACACAGACGGAATAAAATAAATAATCCAACATTACCGTTAGAACATGTTTTTGGTCGCCTGCTAGTCAGGCTATGCTAGCTAGGGCTGCTGGTATCCATGGTAACCTACATACCGCGTCCACGCCAACGCGTTCCGCTTACAGCTCTTACATGATTGGCTAATTCAGAAAATGATTGACAGCAGCGCCAGCCAATCCTTTTTTTCCTTTTTTTTTTTTTTTTAACAGAGGCGGCATTTTCGCAGCAACAGCGGCCTCTTCTGGTTCAAACGGGTTACTGGCACCCTAAGAATTTGAAAAGTACTGATTTTTCACAGTTAATAAAAATGTAAATAATAATTATTATTATAATCATTATAATGGAGACATTTTATAACATATTACGTATCATGAAATATGTAGAAAACATTTTTCTAATTATTATTTTGCAAATTTATAGATAGAATCAAAGTACTTTGCTTGTATAATTTTAAACTATTGTTTTTATTGATTTTTTTTTTATTTTATTCTTTTCGTGTGCAATTACTAATAATAATAAACGCTGAAATGTCATGATGAACATCAAAAGCAGGGAATTTGCATTTTTGTTCACCAAACTCCTTAAACACACTTCAAATTACTAAATCTTACTAAATTTCCCGGAGGAACCTTCCCGAGGGATTAATAAAGTACTATCTAATCTAATCTAATCTAATCTAAATACAGGTCACACAAACCCAAAGCGAACACGAGAACCAAAAATACAACCTGATCTATCGATTAAACATCCTAATTACATATGAGCAAAAAAATTAAATATAAAGTCATTAATAAAAATGGCTTTGTTTAATAAGAGCTTAAAGACAGTATAATGGAATGTTCCATAATAGTTAATACTTACAATATAAATTCACACAAATATATATATTTTACCTTAAATTATCCTGAGAAAACCAATTAAAGTAAAATGAATTCTTAATTTAAATGTACATCATTGCAAAAAAAATATATAAAAAAATCTAATAGCAGACATTTTGATTTACTTTACGTAAAAGTAAGGCGTATATAATTTTTTATATATTAAAGTTTTTAATATATTATTTATCTTGGAATTTCTGTTGAGAATTGTATATTTTATACTTGGTATTTTAATGATTGTCTCACAGTGTTGTATTTCTGTATTAATATTTAGTTTTTCTAAATTAAAACCTGATTAGAAACTCTACAGAAAAAGGACTTTACTCCACAACAGTTGTTCTTTTGGTTTTCCAAAAAAAGAAAATTATAAAATAACACACAGCAATTTAGGTTTTATTCATTTTATTAAAAGTTTAAATATCACAAATATCTTTTTTTTTGTTTTAACATTTCTATCCTAAACTCACTGTATGCAAATCTCAGCAGAGTGTTTATGAGCTAATCATGATAGTCTTTAATTCAACATAAAAACACATGGCCTTATGAAAATGTGAACAATTCATCAATTGAGCAACTTTAAGCCACAGCGAGGATGAAAACTGCTGTATAAAGAACCGGTAAAGGAACGGATCACTCAGAAACCAGTGAGCTGAAGACTGAAAGGTATAACGCTCGACTCGTACGGGGGTTGATTCATTCTCTATAACAGCAGCTCTGACAGCACTGCAGGCTTACATCAATACACTCGTTTTGATGGTATCGTTGCCATAGTAACAGCTCATTCACAGCGACGTGTTCAGCAATTTAAAATAAAATTATTAACGTGGTGAAGTTTCCTGTAAGGAGAAACGTGTTTGTGTGACACTGATGGAAGGAGTCTCCAGTTTTAGTGCCCTGTAACAGTCAGTAATAAAGCTGGAACTTTCATCATTCCAACATCTTCAGGACAGAGGAGTTCACGCTTTGTACGTGTTATATGCACCGCGGCGTTGCTCTTTTCAGGATCATTTTGATTGACTGAACAGTCGACTTCCTTCATTCCTCCGTAAAGCAGGACCAGCAGACGACCCTGCTGCTTATTCAAGCCATGAACCTTTTCGAATGCAAGTGTACGTATTGACAGCTCATGGAAACTGCGCGTCTGTTTTTCACCAAAAAATCTTCTTTCTGACGGAGAGGGCAGCTTTCCCATGTAAACAACACATCTTTCACCTCAATTATGAGCAGATTCTTTGGAGGAATGGTGAAAATAAATACACACACACACACACACTTAGGCAGCTTTCCTCCTCTGAAGAAGAATGTTTGGCCCTACTATGAGATATGAACCTTTTATTCTAAAAAAAAAAAAAAAGAAAAAAAAAGAACAAAGACATGAAAAAGACAGGGAAAGTTCCAGAGAGAGAGAGAGAGAGAGAGAGAGAGAGAGAGAGAGAGCGATGGGGCATGTCAGTAGTCCTCGGCTGGAGAGAGACAGACAGACAGAAAGACAGACAGACAGACAGAGAGAGAGACAGAGAAAGTCATAATCATGAGGTAGATGAAAAAACCAGATGAGTAGTGACGGACGATTCATAAATGATTCATTCTTTGTAAATGACTCCTTTATATGAATCATCTGCAAAATTGATTCAGAATCATAATAAAATGATACAATACGGATAAAACAAGCACTAAGAACTGAATTCACAGCTGGAGGCGTTTTTTTTCTCCAAATGCTACATTAACAGTCATTTATTGAAAGTTCCGTGTATTCAGAGTCGGGTTATGCAGCTGATCAAGCGTGATTATTTAAAATAACCAGATATTAAAATAATTCCGATTATTAGAATCACCTCCGAGAATTTAAATACAATACAACTGAGCCCTTTAGCCTGAAAAAAACAAAGAGCCGGGGATAGAAAATACGGACTAAATAGCAAAATTTTTGTTTTTTTCTTTTTGAATCCAGACTGCGCAGAACAAATGTCAGAAAAGATCAACTGTCCGGTGCTAATCGACATTTCAACATTTTTTCGCTATCTCTTTTGAAACAATGGTCAGCTGTTTATGGGCTTCTATGTGTTAGCAAACGAACAGCGGTTAACTAGCTTAAGTAGCCAATGTTAGCGTGAAGTGGAACTTTGTTAGTAAAGAAAAAAATCTTAATGCTGTCATTGCACAGAAAGAAAAATTGAGCCTAATGTTATTTGTAGTGTGTTTTCACTGAAGAACAAACGGCTTTAATGATAAGTGATTTAAGCGATTTAATAATTAAGCGCGCTTTTAATTATGAAACGTCTCGATGTTTCAAACATTTTTAACAGAAATGGCTAATAGTCTGTACATGTGTCCAGAGTGAGCCTAGCCGCTGTATCTGGTATACGATTAGCCAGAAAACTGGGACGTAAATGATGAAAGTGGTTTGTGTTCTTATAAATATATTAAATGATAAGGAGAATTTCTGCTCAGATTCTTCAAAAAAGTGACGAGATTCATAGCAGCCATCACTCCAGAAGAGGATAAAGAGGAATGCAGTGTATTTGGAGTTAGTAGCAGGAGAAGAAGGAAACCAGACGTGCGTTGGTTAACAGGCCGTGACAGAGGCGGCGACTTACTTTCGATAGTGAGGATACACGTGCTGGCGGCGCTGCCGCGGCTGTTCACGGCCTTGCACATGTACTCGCCCTCGTCCTCAGGGAAGGTCTCGGGCAGGTAGAGGCAGTAAGTCTCGCCACGCTCGATGTACTGATAATCCTCGCAGTCCTGCAGCAGTTCCCCCTCGAACCACCACGTCACCTCAGGCTTGGGTTCGCCCGTGATCTTAACCGTGAAGCGTACGGGCTCAGAGTCCACCACCGTCTGGTTCTTCAGGGGTTTTTTGAACCACGGAGCGCCCGACTGGCCGTGATCATCCTCCTCGTCGTAGGTCGCTGAGCCGTTCACGACGCTGCCCTCGTCTTCGTCTTCATCCTCCCTTTTCTGACACACATACACCACAGCATGTTTCAGGATCCATGGAGGAAAATTCCAAAGTCCAAAGCGTGCACGCAGATCCATCATGCATTAAAAGACGTGTATTAAAAACACAGAATCGATAGAGGTTTCGATGAACAGTTATTAATATTCCAGACCGGTTTATTTCATGAACTTCAGAGGATCTAGAATCTAACTCCGAGCTGCTGAGATCAGTACGCAGTTTGGGGTTTAGTGACAATGCGCTTCACACTGTTGTGTAGAAAACATTAGAAAATGAGCAGCAGCTCATAAAATCATGCATCTATTTTGGCACAAACTGTCTGAGGATAAAACACACTGAAAGCTAAAGCACGTGCAACTTTCCACACAATCACGCCCCCCCACAGCTAACACAACCCTTTTATTTCAGAGCTTCAGATTTCGATTTCTTCATTCAGGAACAATCCAACAGTTAGCTCTTAAACAAAGCATCCCATGAGAGTTTTACTTTTTGGAGAGCGGCGTCAATTTCCTGCTGCTCGAACTGCATCCTCTGGAGCTTCTGCTCTTCGATCCTCCTCTTCTCCTCCTCCTCACGCGCTTTGGCCATCTGCTGAAACCGTGCGCGCATGTCCACTTTCTGCCTGAACGGCGCGTCATCCACTTTCACTGCGCCCTTCATGTCCTCGTCCTCGTCCTGCACGGAAGAAAACCCAACAGACACGTTTCCACCAACGTTCCTAACTAAGAAGTTATGGAACTATTCAAAATAAGAACATGACCGTTTCTGAACAAGCTCTGGATCTACATTAACGTCGTCCTGGAGAAACCAAGACCAGGATAAAGAACAAACAAACAGTGTCACAGAGTGTGTGGTGGATAAACATGTATCATTTCAGCATGCAGGACCTCTTTCAGGAACTCTTGCCTACGTCAGGGAACTCCATCTACTTCTCTGAACAACCAAAACTACATGCGTTTAGTCCCGCACTGTCTGTGGGTTCTGAAAAAGGTTATTGGACCTCCTGAAAAAAATTTACCTGAGTCTCTGAAAAAATGTCTGGGCTTTTGGAAAAGAAAAAAAAAAAAGATAAAAAGTTTGTATATATAAACCTTCATTAAACAGTTTCATAAACAGTTCCTGGGGTTCCTGGGATTTCTGAAAGAAATTTTTTGAAGAACAAATAAAGTTACTGGTTTGTGAAGGTTTGTAGATTTTTGGAAGAAGAAAAGCTTTCAAGTTTCTTCAAAAGTATTTTAGTTCCAGTTTGTTTTCTGTTGGTTGTTGTGCGTCTGTTGTCTTTGTGTTAATGTTCTCATGTCATGCGATTGCTATCGTTCTTGTCCATGCCACAGGCTTTATTTTGTGTTTCTTGTGAAGTACTTCACTTGCACTTACACTTCCATCCTGCTCTCCACATGCCTCCTGAGTACGACCATAACATTACAGTATAAAGAGTTTTGAGTTTCTGAAACAGTTCTTGGGTTTATCAAAATGTTTCTTGATTCCTTAAAAAAAAAATTTTAAAAAGAAGAGCTTTTTAGATTAAAAGAAATTCTCGGTTTCTGAAAAGGTTCTTGGACTGAATAAATTCCTATGTTCCTAATAAAAAGTTCCTGGGCTGCTAGTACAGGTTGTTGTTTATCCTCTACATTGTGTTAAATCAGTCACACAGTGTGCGTTTGTTGTAATCCTGAAGCTTGATATTTTGATATATTAAGAATTACTAAATCTGGATTTGTCATGTCTGTGGCTCGTACCTCCATGCAGCGCTCCGCTTCCCTCTCTTTGATCTCCTCGTCGATGGCTTTCCTCCTCGCTCTCTCTTCTTCGATCTTCTTCTGGATCTCCTCCTCCGTGAGCTGCTTGATCTTCTCAAACTTCACCTTCAGGTTCTTGGCCTGGATTGAGCCGGTTCTCTTCAGCTTTGTCAGCTCCTCGTACTCGGAGCTCACCACCTCTGTGGTCTCGTTGATCTCTTCCTGAGACACACACACACACACACACACCACAGAATTAGCTGGAGTGACCGTTGGAGCTCGTGTGATAACTTACGCACTTCTAAATGCTGAGTGTGTTTGCATGAATAGTAAGAAGAGTAAGATTGGAATTAACCTCGCCCATCTCCTGACGCAGCTGCTCGAACTCTTTCTTCTCCATCTCCATCTTCTTACGCCGTGCTTCCTCCTTCTTTTTCTGCTCCTCCTCCTCTTTCATCTTCATCATCTCCTCAAAATTGATCTCAAGTTTCCCAGGATGCATTGCTTCCTGCGACTCCGTCCTCACCAGAGTGTCGTCCTCATCTTGTACCTGCAGGGAGAGACAGTGACGTGTAACACCTCAGGGCCAAGCAAGCTAATGTAGAAAGTCTTGCACGTTTATACATATCTTTTATCGGCTCTTTATTAGTCTCAAACCAAAAAGGTGCAAACGCCAGACACCGAACACGTCTGACGTTCTGATATTTCATGATGTGTCTCATCATTATAATTATCTCCTGTGTTTAAAAAAAAAATCTTAAGCCGTAAGAGCTGAAACACACAGCAGTCTCTGCTTTAGTCACTTTAGTGAGCAGCATCAGACAGAAACACAGCCATGAGCATGAAAGTACATCCCAGTGTTATTTACGCTCTTTAATATCATGCGTAATCTATACTGGTGTCCCAAATTATACATGTAGACT
The DNA here is from genome assembly GCA_025674565.1 of Synodontis membranacea. Lineage (NCBI taxonomy): Eukaryota > Metazoa > Chordata > Actinopteri > Siluriformes > Mochokidae > Synodontis > Synodontis membranacea. The sequence continues at coordinate 15,090,660 of JAOVYU010000037.1, read as the reverse complement.
TCAGAGAGTGGAATAAAATAAAAATATAAAATAAAAAAACAAATAAACCAGCATATAATTTAATCCTTAGAGAAGGATTAAAAAAAGAGAACAAATTAATAGAATAAATTATAACACGAGTAACCAGGGTAAAGAATCAACCAAACAGATGACAGCTGAATAAAGCTAAGTGCAATAGAATAGCACAGAACTAAATTCAATACAAGCTAAAAAAATAAATTAATTAATTAAAGTAAATAAAAAGCAGAACTGAACCAAATAGAAAATAAACCTGAATGGAAGAGAGAACAGCAAAGTAGAATAGAATTTTATGGAGTTCAATTGAGTAGAATAAAAAATGAATGAGAATAATATATAGAATTAACCTAAACTGACTCCAGTAGAATAAAAGAGTACAACAGAAATAAACGAAGAGAATGTAATGTAGCTAAAGAGAATGGAATAGAATAGAACTAAATAGAACAGACTGGAAGATAATTCAATACAGAAGAGAAGAGAAGAGAAGAGAAGAGAAGAGAAGAGAAGAGAAGAGAAGAGAAAGAGAAGCGAAGAGAAGAGAAGAGAAGAGAAGAGAA
>JAOVYU010000037.1:15065341-15066412 GCA_025674565.1 Synodontis membranacea | reverse complement strand
ATTTTTATTTTAAGTAGACAGATTTAATTTCATAATTTTTGAAGTCACCATTACTCTACATCATTTCATTGCACGTGGCTAAGACTTTTGCACGGTACTGTATATGTATATATTTTTTTGATGAATGAGACACAAATTATAAAATAATTATATAAATTATATAATTATCATTTAACAAACTCCTGCTGGAGGATAATTACAGCCTGGCATTCAATTCATATGTTTGTTTTTGACACACCCACTTTTTACAAACCAATCAGATTCTAATTACAGTGGAAGCCCCGCCCACACACCTGTACTGTACCACGTCTCTCAATAACGCTTCCTGTTTCTATTGAGTTTTTATTTATTGAACATCCTCATAAAAAGTAATTAACAATTCGTTAGCGTAATAAACAAGCGGTTAGATTTATATGGGATTAATTATCGCCAGATGAAGCGAATAGAGTTTGGAAATGATCCAGACGGAGTCAAGGCCAAAAAATCGCTTTACTTCGTTTAGTGACTAGAAGAACTCGACTTGCTGGTGGCGACGTCTCTGTTCGCGCTGTTGGCATCGAGTTCGACTTGTTCTGACTTTTTTGTTTCCATATAAAGTCTCCTCCACCCTGCCAACCTTCTGTGCATTTTGTGTAGTAGATCCTTCATCGCAGCTACGTTATCACAAAAAAAAAAATTACACAACTTTTTAATTTTCCCTTTCAACAAAAATTCCAGATGAACAAATTGCTGTAGAAGTCTGGAATGATTTTCGTTGCTCCGCCCCCTCCCCTTCATCTCTTCCCTTCATCTTCCATGAACTCTTTATTATTAATTACTCTACAGAAGATCTTTTTTTTATAGAATGGTCAGAAAGAGAAGGTTCGGCGTTTGCAGGTCTGTCTGCTGATTGGAGAAAAGGAGCGATATGTTGTTGAGCCGTTTCTGTTTCCTGTAAAGTTTGCACGGCTGTAATTTTAGACTAAAAACATTAATCTAATCCGATGCTTGAGTTTTGTTTCGTGTCCTGTATTGAGCTCTGATTTTTCCCTGAAACTGTTCTCATTATTCCATCACTAATAAATGTTCGGT
>JAOVYU010000037.1:15052841-15060341 GCA_025674565.1 Synodontis membranacea | reverse complement strand
AGTGTATATAAATCAGATTCAAGTCACAGGTGCATTCTGGGGTTTGGGGGGGGGGGAGAGACCCCTAGCAGAATTCATACACACTCTCTCTCTCACACACACACACACACACACACAAAAAGGTGTTTCATGCCATTCTGTTTCTCACACACATTAGATTAACAGTGCTAAGAAATACAGTCCTCTACTCACCAAAACAGAGTGTTATTAATACTTCAGTAAGATTAATAGATTGATCAGAAACTAGTCTATTAGCAAGGCTCGGCTAAACCACAAGACTTACGGAATTCCTACGACGGCGAACGTTTTCTACACGTTTTTACAGTTTCTTTCCCCCAATTGCATCAACGTTTCCTTGAAAGTGTGTGCATTTGCTACGCGATTAGACGCATACTGCTCATTAGTTATACAACACATAAGGATAAAACTTTTCTAGTTCTCTCGCAAAGACCACAGCCAGCAACTCATTCAAAGAACATGTCATTTTTTATCTATTGATAGTTACGCTAGTTCCTGTTCTCGCTTACGTTACAGCTATAAACGGTCGCTCGCTCACGCGGCTTGCCACGTTACAAAGAAACCCGCTGTCCTGAAGATGGTGGGAAACTTGGTTACGTCCGAGTGTTACAAAAGCCCTGACACTGGAGACTCCTTCCACAAACATCTCCTTACAGAAACGTTTTACTTGTTACTATAGCAACGCTATCGGATTTCTAGAAAATTAATCACCTTCTGACCAATCAGGATCCAGAACTTGGCGGCGGCGCTGTGGTATAAACCATGTAATAAACAAGTGTGATGTTATCGCGGATGATTTAAATCCCACCCTGTGTTCGTAGACTGTTTCGGGGCAGTGTTTGTGCTTCCGTACAGTAGGCAGTATGAGCTGATTCAGTATGGAATTAGTTTTGTACCACTATAATTTGGAAATTAATTGTATTTTCTATTACAATTGATCTATTAAAGTTAAAATTGTTTGAAATTTGTTTGTAAGGGGGCCTGGTTAGACTGTTTATTAGCACATTTTACATACACCTGCCAGTAGTGATACTAGCAGTAACAGTAGTTAGCTGGTTAGCTAGGCACTTCCTGTTTGGGGGTTCACCAGAAATTAACATTTGAATTTTGTAAAAAAAAAAAAAAAAAATTGTACAATCAAGATTTTTGGTGATTTCATTCAAGTTCAAAAGTAAAGCAAAACATTTCAGATTGACAAAGTGAATAATCCACATTTTTAACATTCAAATTTAGCCGGAACAATTTCAAATGCAATTTTCGATTCTTACGTAAATGTATACACTCCTGAGCACGGAAACGCAATTCAGCCAATCAGCATTCAAGAACATATTCTGCTGCTTCCAAATCTGAATTCAATGCCATTAAAATGTGCTCAGAATATTTTTCACATTTTTGTTAATAGATATTTAGATTGTTTAAAAATTCAGTCTGATTAATATAGGATTCTGTTCAACCTCAAAGTTGAAACAATCCGATTTCTTCAATGAAATTTGACATCTTACAAAGGCTTGAGATTCGAAATTAATTATAACGCGTTTAGAATTTATTTCTACAATTTCTGATTGAGAGCACCTAGGAAATGCAAAGAATTGGCACAATTTGAACAGTTAGTAAAATGACTGCGTGCCCTAATGGGGAATTTGAGTCACTTAAATTTATCCCAACAAAAGTTTACATTTTGATCATCTGATCATTTTACAATTGAACGTGACTGAATAAAAATTCCGATTTTTTGATCTGATGTAACTTTGACATAACAGTGTCAAAGCACCAATCATTTAGATTTACGTGAAAAATTCCCCAACAAAGACTTGAAATTCTAAATTAATTCTAATCTTGGTGACAAACCACACAATTCAGATATGAAATTTCTTCTTATTATTATTATTATTTCTGGTGAAATTTATAAGCAAATTTATATTTAATTCAGCCAATCAGAACTCAAGAAATGTTTGGTCGCTGACACATTGAACCTGAATTAGAATTCTGTACAATTGATTATTTTCAAATTCAATTTTGCTGAGCGCTATAATCACAATGAAATTCCATGTTTTAAAAAAGATTACAAATTTGATTTTGAAATAATAATAATTCTAATTTTTGATTAGAACTGTCCAAGTAAACAGCTGACTCCATTTCAGCCAATCAGCTACCTCTAAATTTCACTGGATTCACTCTTTCGTCCCTTTTCTTTCTTTTTTTTGTACTTTTTTATTGAAAAAAACTGAACGAGATTAAAATTTTTAATTCAGACTAAGCATAAAAATTCAGATTTATGAGGAAATCCAAACATTAGTGGCACAAATATTCTTTCATTTCATTCGCTCCAAACAAGAGCCGAGTGTAAGAAAAATATATTTAAATTTTTTAATAAAACGGCGATGCAACTGAGTATTACGGTGATAACTGTCTCATAGCTAACATTTTTTATAATATATTATTTTTCCCATTTTAAAAATGGGAATTAAACATTTTTCAACATGACCTTCAAGCTGAATACTGAGAAATCCAGCGAGCCCTTTATTTTTTCACCAGGTGAGAAATCTTCTGTTTACTTTTTTTAATGTTTAGTCTTTGATTAAGGAGTAATTTACTGTACTGTTTTTCATATTTTTCATTTCAGTATTATGAACTGTAACGAAAAGCGGTTCAGTTCAAATTTTTCTTAAAACTTTTAAGAATTTCACTTTTAGAAAAAGTTTTAACGCACTTTGCAATTGGAAGAAAAGAAAACCTGTAACCACGGATGAAAGTGTCAGGAACAGACGGCCAGACGGCGTAAAAACAGTGACGGCAAACAACAAAATCAGAATTAGCATTAGCCAAATTTTGCAGTCTTTGCTAAAACTGATCTTGAAATGTTTGGATTGACAGAAAGAAAAAAAAAAAGAATTAAAATCACCGCTAGCCCTATTAGTTCCATAACACACACTTATCATAAAGTGAATGCACTTCTTACATGTGCACTAATGAACCTCACAGTTATTTCCAGAAAAGCTAATAAACCCATGTTGCTCCATTTAGCATGCTCTAGCCATAGGCTAAATCTTACTCTATTACCCTGACGTTAGCTACAGTGTGGTGAAAATATGATGTACAATGTGATATAAACAAATCTACACCGAGCTCAAGTCGACCTCCAGGTTTCTCTGTGAATAAAATACCCTTTCATAAGTCATCTATGTTTCCTCAGAACAGTCGAGTCCAAAAGTCTGAGTGCAATGAAGCTAACTAGCGCATGAAGAATCCCACAGTGTTAGCAAGATTAGTCAAAGTTACAGTGACTCAGCAAACTAGCTTATATACCAAATCAAAAACAAACAAAACCATGAATTAAAAAAAAAACAAACAAACAAGGATGTCCCAACACAAAGCTAACTTGTGTTAGCAAGTAACACCTCACAAGCTAGCTAGCTAATCTGACAGAGAATCGTATATATACATGAAATAACATTAACATTGTCTCATAGCAAAACTAGCTAACATTAGCCTAAATCCCCTTTGTTAAAGGATATACCCATATACTGTAATGTTAGCTAGCTAAGATTAAAAAACAAACATCCAGAGAGGATCCCATTTGTTAAAGAATATACTAGCATAAATATAGCTAGCTAGCTCGCTTTAGTGAACATCCCACAGCTAGCTAAATTAAGCAAATTAGCAATTTAGTCTCTTAGAGAACATTCCAATAAAAAGATAACTAGCTAATTATCAAAATGTCTTGCAGCAAAACAATAATAATCACAATAATAGTGCTAATAAATATTACACATAGTTACTAAATGTTAGTAAATCCCAGACAGCCTAACTAGCTAGTGAACTTTAAAGAAAACTGTATTTGTTAGAAGATATCCTAATAGCTAGTTAGCCATCATTAGACAGTCTTGAAGTCGTACAGCAAAATAAAATTAGCTAGCTATCTTTAGAGAAATATATTAGCATATATTTCTATATATATATAGCAAGCTATCTAACAAATGTAAGGAATGAGCTAGTTAACATAAACGATCTCCTTAAATAAAGATATCGATATAGTTAACCGACGTTAGGAAATGTCCATAGCAAAGGTGGCTAGTTAGCGCTTGTTATTCGACTGTAAAACAAGCTGGTTAGAAAAAAACAGTCAGACAGTTAACAGTTCTTGTACTTGACATAATGCATGAACAGAGTGTTTGGGTGTTGAAGGGGTAAAAACTTTTGTACTCAGACTTTTGCACCCTGCTGTCCAGGAACGTTGCAGTATTAGCATCTCTCCAATCACGGTCATTTTGCTGAACTTTGTAAACCCTGATCTCTCTCGCACTCTCAAACTGTAACCCTGCGTTCACACTAGCAAGAAACAAAGCGGCACGTGACACGTGTGCGCGACTCAAAGCCGCAGAAGAATTAAGATTTTCTAACATCGATGCAAATTAGTTTTGACTTAAAACGTAAAGCGAAAAAATCCAACTGACTCAAATGAATCCTCGTACCAATTCAGCTTACGTGCATTTAATCGCCATTTACCGTTGGGACGAAACTGTGTTACGCACAGGACGATGATTTCATCTTCCTGTCATGTACGAGCTCTCGATAAAGGAGTCGCTAGGAAGAAAAATAAAGCTTGGGACGGAGGAATTAGCAGAGATCGTTGATGGTCAGGAGTACAGCTTGGTTTTGCTGATCTAAGCTAAAAACAAAGCGACGTGTAAATCAAAAAACAATCTTCGTACTGATTGGTGTAGCGTTGGATGCGTTTAAATAGAAAGATTTTACCGTTTCTCACTGAAACCCCTTGAGCAACGTGTCACTCGCTAGTGTGAACTAAGGTTAGCATATGTTCTGTCCTGCTTTCTCATTATAGAATCCTAACATGCTCTGTGTGATCTGTGTGTAAGTGGAGTGTAAGTGTGTGTGTGTGTGTGTGTGTGTGTGTGTGTGTGTGTGTGTGCGTGCAGCAGGTCCGATCCTAAACCCCACTCCAGATGGAGCGCTCCACAGGGATCGGCACATGACTGCTTCCGGAGATCTCCCCGGAGCCCGATGCTTAAAGATCAGAGACGGTTCAGTGATGTCGGAAATGTGATGGAAAGATGAGAACAGACGGAATAGAGTGATACTTTAATAAAGGGATTTTAAAGAATCTAAAAGGATGATGATGATGATGACGATGATGAAAGAACACGGGGAGGTGGTTCGCGTGAGACGTGAGATTGGTAATCCGGAATCGGACGAGCTCTGCACCCATGTTTTTGCATGTTTTTTGTTTCTCAGGAAGCAAATAAAAGTTCGGTGCGTGAGCTGTAGGGAATGTGAGAGAGCATCGTGTGAAGGTGTGTCGGGGGGGGGGGGGGGGGGGGGTTAAAGGGGGGGCGGGGGGGGGGCGTGCGGGGGGGGTTAAAGGGGTCGCAGGGTGGAGTCGTGCAGCGGGGTCAGTAGTAGTCGTCGTAGTTCTTGGGGTTCAGGCAGTACAGGATGGCTCCCCCGAACGAAAAGATGGTGGCGCCCCAAGCCAAGCCGTAACCCCAGTTGAACTCGTGGTATATTCGCAAGCTGATCGTCTCGATGAATTTGATGGGGAACAGGACCAAGCTGCAGGCCTGCAGGACAACTGCGGGGGGGAAAAAAACCAAAACAAACAGACAAAATGAAAGTTTGTTGTGACACCCTAGCTAGCTAAAAAATAACCTTGTGTTGTAGCGAACATGATGCAGCTTCTAGTTTCATCAGAACGTGAACTGATACCTCGTCGGTTGCCTAGAGATCTGCATCTAGCCCTAAACCTCATGTTCACAATGGCAAGCGACGGGCGCTGCTTAATTTTCTACACAGATCTGAAATTTCAGAATCAGAAACAAGAAATGTCTGATTTGAGATTACGCAGATTAGATATGGCGCAAAAACGCTTGTGGGATTCCAGTTCTACAGGACACGGACACGTGGTCTGACGCGTCTTCGTTTCTCATACGTGCAACTTGCATTCCTACTCAGCTCAAAAATGAAAGAAATACGTAGAACCGAGGTCTGATCCTGTTAGACCTCTCGTCCTCTAAATGTGTGTAGAGACGTTAGGAAGAAAGATAAATCTTGGAGGAAGGAAGTAGAGGAGATTAATATAGACAAGGGGAGGATTCACAGTCCTGCACTGTTTGTGTTACAGTTTGTAGAAAGCGACTGAACAAATACAAAGAATTTGACAGATCAAACAAAAGTTTGAAGAGCAGCAATAAGTCGTGAAAGAAGAATAAAAAGTAGGTTAAGACTAAAAAAAAAAAAAAAAAAACGGAGGGAATTTTTTTGGCTCCTCAGAGGGAGCCGCTATTCGTGATGAGCTCCTCAACAAAGCAGAGCACGACTTCAAAGAACATCAAAAATCCACTTAAAAGAATTCTTTTTAAGTGTACGTCTGTGTGATTAATTTGAAACGAAGAAAGATTAATTACTGAAACAGCTGTGTGCCGGGGCAGGATGCTGTGACAAACTTCCTGTTTCCGCATTCTCTCGCCCCGAGGACACGTCCCAGTGAGCCGTTCCGCTCCGTTAAAACACGCGCCCTCGATTACCGAGTACGTGGAGAGACGAACGGCGACGGATCGGAGTACTGAGCAGAAGTGAATAGATATGCATACTATTTCAGATCAGGTTCAGCGAAAGAACACATTTACATAATTCCTGCTTTTTTTTTTTTTCTCCAGATGTAACTGATCACTCAGGACAGGGATCTGACTTTTCTGCTTCTGTAATTGTGCAGTGGGCTTCAAGATAAAATGACGTAAGCCAGATTTACTAATCGTGATCATTCCACCCGGGATAGTTCACCTTAGAACTGGATTTGTTTATCCAGATTGAGTTATCTGAGATAACTAAATGCTCCTGTTTGGCCTGGAGGAGCAGCTATATGATTCTTTCTTTCTTTCATTCATTTAGCTAGTTATTTGTTTGGAACAAAACACACTGATCAGGATTAGTATTAATGATGTAAAAGTGTCAGAACATCGAGACGCAATCAGCGAGTCACTGATGACTAATGCGACTGGATGGGATGTTAATCGTTTTATAAATGCTCAATTTAGTTTACCGCGGTACTTAATCGAAGACAGGGAAACGAAATGCTGGCGAAAGATGCAGCTATTCATCAGAAAACATTCCTGCCTACATTATTGGCTGATTTTTACTCGTCCAAAGAAATCGTGTGCAGGATTTATTCAAGCAGGCGTTGTTCAGTCTCCAGTTTAAAAAAGTTTCAAATATTATCTTCATGCAATTATGCTGGGAATTACGTATAATGGGATTAAAGCTCATATCCTTATACTAAAAACTTTAATTAAAAATATCTCTCTATAGACGAGACTTAGCAAAGACGAGACGAAGCGAGGGCACGAGTTTCATTAATCTGAGGATTCAAAGTACCAATAAAAATTAACGACCTCGATTTACTAATTAGGCAACGCATTTAGTAATAATTAGTAATATATACATCTATCACAGCCATACTGCCCTGGG
>JAOVYU010000037.1:14821442-14845102 GCA_025674565.1 Synodontis membranacea | reverse complement strand
CCCTCTCTCTCTCACAGCTCCCTCTCTCTCTCTCTCTCTCTCTCTCTCTCTCTCACAGCTCCCTCTCTCTCTCTCTCTCTCTCTCTCTCTCTCTCACAGCTCCCTCTCTCTTTCTCTCTTTTCCATCTCTCTTTCTCTTTTTACATCTTCATCTTGTACATCTTCTACATCTCGTCCTCTCTTCATATTCACTTCCTTTCCAGTTTCCTCAGCTTTTTATCTCTCTTTCTTTCTCTCTCCATCGCATTCACACTCGTCATTTTTTTCTGTTTCTTTCTCTCTTTTTTTCACCTCTTTCCCTTGCTCCTTTTCTCTATCTATCTTTCTCTCTTCTGTTTGCTCTCTCAATCTTTTATTCTATTCCTTTCTGTTTCTGTCCATCTCTCTCTCTCTTTCGCTGTCTCTCCTCACCTCTTTCTCTTTATTTACTGCATCCTTTTATCTTTCTTTCTCTCTGCTCCATACATTACTTGTTTCTCTTTGTATCTCTCTTCACTCCCACTTCACCTTTTATCATTCTGTCTTTTTCTTCTCTTTCTGTCCTCCATCTCTCTCTTCTCTCTCTTTCCAACTCTCTCCATCTTCCTCTCCCTTGTTCTCTTTTTCTCCATTCATCCTTTCCTCTTTCATTTCTTTATTCTACTCATCTCTCTCTCTCTCTCTCTCTCTCTCTCTCTCTCTCTCTCTCTCTCCCTCTCGTTACTCACCCATCAGCATGTTATACTCAGACATATCGACCTTACTTCTATGATCTGTACACTACAACCTCAATCTCTGTGTGTGTGTGTGTGTGTGTGTGTGTGTGAGTTTTTGCCTGTTTATGTATACACTCTAGACATCGTTTGTTGAATTATTCAGATGTTCTGTGGTGTGTGTGTTCTCTTTAGTGCTCTCCTAACACCCCTAAAGTGGCTAAAGGATTAGCATATGCTAGCGCAACATCTGTTAATTATGCAGCTGTGTGTGCATGTGTGTATGTGTGCATGTGAGGTCAGAGGTCATGGTGGTGGGATTCCTCAGGGATGGAACGATGGAGATTAGCATATGCAAATAAAAACATCTCTCTCTCTCTCTCTCTCTCTCTCTCTCTCTCTCTCTCTGTGATTTTTTTCTCCAATCAATAAAGACAGCTCACTTTTCTTGAGCCGACTCCTCGAGCCGAAGTGATGTGAAGGCATTTATAGAATTAAACGAGGAAAAAGGCTCTGCACTGATGTTCAGGTTATTAATCGCAGCACAAAACACACCTTGATGCAGCCACTAACTGCACTCACAGTGCGTCTATAAATGAACGTTTAATAGAGTAAATCTGTAGCTGACGTCTGGATCACGCCTACTGAGTGCTCTCTATGTGCTGACGTACGCCGTACTGAGGATCGTTCCTGCTTTATTTACATCCTCTATCAGCAGGAAGATCTTCTCCTGGAACATGATGACATGAACTGAAGAAACGCTCCAGTGAGGAAAAAAGCTGAAATCAACACCTCATCCTCAGCCTTACTGGAAACAAATGTTTATTTAATAAGCTGAACAAAATCCATTTTTGGAATCAGAACGCAAGAATAATATGAAACTTAATGCATGAATGAGCTTCACCTTACAGACTAGAGCTGCAGTGAAGACCTCCACTGAGAGTCCGAGACGAATCCGAGACCAGAAAAAAGCAGAGAGCGAGTCATAGCTGAGTCTTAAGGGTGTCGGACTCAAGACTGAGTCCAAATAAAAATGAGATGAGATGAGATGACTTAAAATCAAAATAAAAAAATCTAATCCCTTTTTTTAAAAAAAAGTTTTTACTTCATATAATCAGCTTTGTTTGTGCATTGAGCCAATAATCAACATATCATATTAGATTATTACATTACATTACTACTACTATTATACTACTATTACTATTATTACACTACTATTACTACTGTTATACTACTACTGTACTACTATTACTATTATACTACTATCATACTACTACTATTATACTACTATTACTACTACTATACTACTATTTCTACTATAATACTACTATTACTACTATAATACTACTATTACTACTACAAGAGCATATTTAGTGAGATCAATGCCCAAGACCGACTCAGGCACTGGTGCCCCATGGTCACTAAAATGCCGTGAATGTGCCCTCTATTGTGCCCCTACAGTATGAAAAAGTGATGAAAGTGCCCTCTAGGCTGCCCTTACACTATAGAATAAGTCACACAGCGCACGATAGGGTTCTGCTACATAAAAGCAAAACATGATGGGTGGAAATTTTAGCAGAGAAAATGAGACACGGTGCCGTCTAGGTGCTCCTACGCACAAAAAAATGTGCCCTCTACAGAGGGTTGGTCTTTATTAGAAAAGCCATGACTTAATGCCCTCCAGATGCCCTTGTTTATGTTTCAACCCCTCAGATCGCCTGGAAAAACAATCCAATGAGTGAGAGAGAGTCGATACATTGGGGGAAAAAAAAAACATCTTGAGGTTGGAGCTCTTTTACAGACAGACGAGCTTCTGAACACCTCCTGTAGCTCTCGAGTCAGCGTCTGGCGGCTTTCAATGGCTAAGAAGTGTCCTTATGGACAAGAGAGACATATACCTGATAGGAAAACTGACCAACCATAGACGAGTGTGTGTGTGTGTGTGTGTGTGTGTGTGTGTGTGTGTGTGTATGTGTGTATGCGTTTTTAAGTAACATAAAAAGACTGGTTATGGTCAACATTTATTTATTCATTTGTTTGTTTGTTTGTTTATTATTCTGTAAACAAGAAATTTGAGATCAGAATTGGGATTAAAACTTTGGTAGCCACAAGAGGGAACGAACAACAAACAAACAAACAAATAAATATGGAGCTAGGCTCTGTCTGTAAGAACAAACTTGTTAATCATGTTGATTAAGTTATAGCACTATTAAAACACTTACTGTTCCTATTTCTTCCAAAAACATTCTCGTTATTACTACATATTTTGTTATAAATAAAGAATATCTATGGAAAAAAACCCCGAGCTGGCTTTCAGAACCATCCCAATTCCGTTGGAAAAAAAAAAACGTGCATGTGGCCTAAAAGCTCCGAGCAGCGTGCAGGACATGGAACGAAATCACACGCAAAAATGAAGCAACTCAAGTATTGCGTATTACTCGGCTCTGTTCCTGCAAAACTACGAAGAGAAGCACACTTCAGGTTCAGGCTCGTGCGCTGGTTCATATCACGCAATGTTTTTTTTACACAAACTCAGCCTCAAACAGCTCTCCGGCCCTCAGTGATGTGTGTAAAGTGTGCGTGTGTGCGTGTGTGTGTGTATCGAGCGCAGCGGGAAGCCGAGCACACGTCTCCGGTGTGGGTGTTTCTCTTTTCCATAATTGCGCATTCACGTCATGTTGGAATTACAGTCATTTGGAAAATGGCGTACTCAGAGCCGTGCGTCTCCGCTGACTGCGTTTCTACGGCAACACGTTCAAACGCAATGATCCGAACCCCATTTTAGTGCTGGATTAAGACAGAACTACGCTATACACATTAGATACACGGGGTTAATTTAGACGGATTATTAGATTAGAGATTAGATATTAGATTGTATATTCGATGAGCACAGATATGCATAAAGTAAAGAAAAACACACTCCGTGTCGTGCTGTTAAAGGAAAATAATCAACGACAGAGTGGTGTGATGAAGCGGCATATCTTCATTTCAGTTTTATTCCTCTCATACTACAGCAATCAGCACAACAATTACTACTTGTTTCTGAAAACGCCAGAAAACGTGACGTTCCGGCTTCACCTTCGACTGTTACGGGGATCTGACACTGGAGACTCCTTCCATCAATGTTTAAAAAAATTACAGAATGTTTCACCAGAGATTCAAAGATTACAGAAAAGTGTGCGTTACTGTAGGGTCACCTTCTGACCAATCAGGATCCAGGATTATTGATATTACACAAACCCCAACCCTGAACTAAATGCTTATAAGATTTAATTGAAATGACGACTTTGTTTTTCTTGTTTTTTTATGCAAGCATGTGACTTCACACACACAAATACGGAACCTACGTGGTAAGTCTGTGATTACTATCGATTGCGTCATCAATAATCATACGTGGGGAAACTGTGAGAGAGGAAATTTCGCAGAATGAATTTTTCACTTGTACAGTAACTGAAGAGACTTCTTTTTATCCTTTCTCCTGAAGAAAAGGGCCTGGAAAGGTGTAAAGTACCCGGAACCATTTTCCTGTATAGTTCCAGTGTTGGAAAGCCTTATAGTCATATATTTTTATTAACAGTGATAAGTGAGGGTTTTTCTAACGTCTGGTTTTTCACACACTACAGATTCCATGGATGAAGATTAGGATTAGAATTAGGATTAGGATTAAAAAAAACCAAACTATTCCTTGCTGTCTGGTATTCACTCAATATTTGCTAAATTGCACCGCTAGCACACCAGGACTGGCTAATCAGTGTGTAATTAAGATGAACGAGACGCGCTCATGAATCAGTCAGGGAAAGAATTTCACACACTATAAAAAAAAAAAAACTTTCTTTTTTTTTGCATTTTAGATCTTTGTTGCATTTTGGATAAACATGTTAACTTGCAGTCATTTGTTTAATCAGGTCCTGGTAGGAACCTCAGCTGTGTGGAGACGCCACGTGACCCCAGCGTGACCCCAGCGTGACCTCTAGGTGGCAGGTCACTGAAGGAATGTGTTGAGTTTCACTCCTTGGTGGGGTTTTAATATCAGATCTTTCAGCAGAGGTCTCTCTCACACTCTCTCTCTCTCTCTCTCACACACACACACACACACACACACACACACACACACACACACACACTCTGACCCGGCCTGAGCGGCAGTGAGATTAATGTGTGTGTCCTGGAGCCGGGAGGAAAGTTCATTATTAACGCAGGAGGAAACAGAGGCCCGTGTGTCTGCCTGCTTATTTATCGCCGCTGTGTATCATGTGACTGTCTGTTGTTTTTCCACATAGTTTTAGTGTTTCTAAAGAATTTTACGTGCTGGTTTCCCGACACCGAGCGCCGCTCCCTGACTCAGACCCTAAACCGTCAAACCAGATCTGAGGGATACGACAATGTATCATCAAAATCGCAAAAATCGTCACAGTATGTTATTTCTGGGATATTGTGAATATCGTTATAATCATTTTGTTAATTTTTTTAAATAATTAAAAACTGACTCTGCCGCTGACATGATGATAAACCTGTGTACTTAATATTTTTTCTAATTTTCAGTGTATGATCATTATAAATATACACAAGCCAGGTGTTTATTTTAATGTATTTTTGTGTAATCAGTAATGTACTGCTAGACGAAACATAGATCTGATCTGATTGGACAGATTTTCTAATCGGATCAAATGATGTTTGGCGTTAATTAATTAATTCATTAATTTATTGATTTATTTATAATGTTCAGCTAAAAATCTGTCCTCACAGCATATTTCTGGTTTTCAGCTCAGGAAATTACCCACAATCCTCCATCTGATCTAAACGTATAAACGTGAGCCAAGCCAGGATGTGTGGGCGGAGTTAAAAACAGTACACATCACCGATTGGTCAGACACAATGGCACCGCACCAGCATGAACCGTTTGCCAAAACTCCTTTCTCAGTCTGGATTTTATCGTTTTTGTTTTAATTTATTTACCCTAAACCAAACCCCAAATCTTTGGACTTTTTTTGTGCCCTACGTAGGGGAACATAATACCAGTGTGCACCCTACCTAGTGCACTACACACAGTACAGAGCGCTATGAGGTTCTCTCTGATCTCGTTTTACCTCTTTATGTTTCTGAAATTAATACAAGTCATAAAAGGTCGTGTCTTTTTCCCTCCGTCTGTCTTATAAAACCTCTCTTTCATTCTCATTCCTTCTCTTCATCTCTTTGTAGGATATTAAACTTTTCCTCTGCCTCTCTACATGTCCTGTACATGTCTCTCTCTCTCTCTCTCTCTCTCTCTCTCTCTCTGTCTGTCACTCTTCTGCTCTCTTATGAAATCTTTTCATCTTTGTAGTCCATAAAAGTCCATTTCTCACTTTTCTCTCACATTTCTCTCTCTCTCTCTCTCTCTCTCTCTCTCTCTCTCTGATTCATAAAATTCGTAATCTTTCTCCCTTTTAACTCTGTCATGCCACGTCTCGCTCTCTTTTATCAAACTGTCCCCTCGTCTCATTTTTCTCTCCATCTCTGTTCAAATTTTACACTCTGTCTCTCTCTCTTTCACTCTCTTAAATTACTGCGACTGTATCTCTTCTATACTCTGTCTCCCTTCCTGTCTGTCTCCCTTCCTGTCTGTCTCCCTTCCTGTCTGTCTCCCTGCCTGTCTGTCTCCCTGCCTGTCTGTCCGGACATTTTTAAAAGCACTTTCTTTTGAACCTTGTCTTTTGGTCACTCTTTATCAAATCTCTTTCTCTCTGTCTCTCTCTCTCTCTCTCTACATGCATCTCTCTCTCGAACTCTCTCACGATCTACTTGCATGTCGCTCTCATTTGTCCTCTTTCTTTCTATCTCTTATGTATCTCTTTATCGCTGTCTCACTCTTTCCCTTATTTCTGGTCTCTTACTTTCGCTCCTTCTCACTCTATCTGTATCTTACTCTCCATCTCTTTCATTATAATTCTCTCTCTCTCTCATTATCCCTCAATCTGTATCTCTCTTTCCCTCTCTCTTACTAGTTCTCTCTCTACCTTTCTCTCCATCATCATCTCACCAGTCTCTCTCTCTCTCTCTCTGTTTCTGTATCGCTCGTACTCTCTCACTCTGAAGGTCATAACTCTTACCCCACCGTCCTTTTCTCTTCATCCATCACACTAACAATCTCTCACTCTATTCATCTCTCTCTCTCTCCCTCTCTCTGTACCACATCTTACATTTTGCCTTCAGTCGTTCAGATGGAACTCATCACTACAACAATCATCATCCAATTATGTCCCTCGAACCCTTATTCTGAAACGAAGCGTTCTGATTGGCTGAGAGCAGCGAGGATGGTGTACAGATTGTGTTTTCTCTGCAGTGAAAAAGAGAACAGGCTCCATGTCACTCACACACTCACTTACACACTTACACACACACACAGACTCACATGGTTCTGCTTAGCGTTTTAGTGGGTTTTATCCCCAACTAAGTGACCCGGGAGCGTCTGGGAGCCGGCGACGCAGGACGTTTAGCGGCATGCGCCGCAGCGGGAGCAGCTACATCTATTTGCTGGATTTATTATCGAGCTGCTCGCCGGATGAAAGGCCACATTTCCTGTCGGTAGGAGAGTCGTTATTATTCCAGCACAGCTTCCCTGTGGACCCTCATCACTGCCTTTCCCATTAACAGCCCCTCAGTGTGTGTGTGTGTGTGTGTGTGTGTGTGTGTGTGCGCGACATGGTCACATGACCTTTCTGCCTTAATACAGCTGTGATTATTAATTGAGGTGGCCTTTAGGAATTTTCCTAAGGGAACTGATATTAATTTTAGTTCCTGTGAAATGGAAAAAAGGTGAAAGTCCCAAACGGAGTTGACCCTGTGACCCCTCCCAAGACCTGCGTGACCCCTACCACACACACAGACACACACACATACACACACTGTAAGCCATTTAAAAAAAAAAAATTTATTTAGCCTGTTTTCCACAACCGATCGTATACAGAGTGATTATTTTCACTGTGCAAGCATCGAGCATATTTCAGACGGGGATAAATTAAAGAAACATGTTCGGTCTGCTCTGCTCTGCCCGATCCCCCTTTTTTTTCCCGCTCTTTCCTGATCCCAAATAAACCTTGGGGTCCATTTTAACATCTAACACATGGCAGCTTATCTTAATATTCACCGCTCAGGATTTTTATAAACCGTGAAATGTTTACTTCCTACCGTTTCGCTACTTTATTTTACATTTAACAGATTTGCTCGCTGCGGATGACGGGATCAGCGAGAGCAGCTTCGGCACGTTGTGTGAGCATAAAACTGTACAATTTATAGAAGAAGACGGGCGGGGTCCACATTTTTAACAATATAATTCCAAGTTCATATATATCAAATAGACGAAAATCACATTTGGTTGATTTCATTCCTAATTAGGGCTCATAATCTGCAATACTATGTTTAACCACCTGGCGACTTTTAAACATCGACATGAACTTTTCTCTTTCAATGCAATGTGGATGAAATGCTGTTGTGTGTGAAATCGTTGCTTTAAACAGACTTTCAATCATTTCATTCTTGGCTATAAGTATACTCGGCTAATACGTGGTTGTTTGTAATGTCGGTCCAGTGAAAGCAGGCGGGTCCAGACTACGATAATTATTAATACAGACTCAGACTGTCAGGAAATAAGCTACAGCTTTAAGAGATTAAGGCGCTAGGTTACAAAAAACATCAAGAACTTCAGCATTCCTTCATTGTCAACATCAAGTCTGTATTCTTTTTAGAAAGGTTCGCTAAAACCGTGGAAAGAAACCGTGTCCTGGTACTGTCAGCAGCTCTCCACATGGGGACTGATATACCTTTGAAAAATTGTTGACAGTCTTGATGATATAAGTCCCGCCCCCTTCTTGATTTTGATTGTTTGGTAAAAGAGAAATGACACTGACGGTGTTTCAACAGTTGAACTATTGCCAGCTGGGGAAAAAAAAGCTGCACACCGCAGTTTTCACACCGAGGATGCTGAAGGCTGTCAACACTGAGCTAGAAAACAGACGCTGCCAGCGCAAGAGAAATGCAGTTGGTGAACAAGGGCCCTGAGTGTGTGTTAGTTATGGACATCATTCCTACCTGGCCCCGATGTAGAGCGTGCGGTTGACCTGCAGGACCCTCTGGATGTGTAACGGCTCCTGATTCACAGACGAGCTATGAGCTCGGCCGAGGAAGACCGGATACCTCCTCACCACTGAAGAGAGAGAGAGAGAGAGAGAGAGAGAGGGAGAGAGTCGATTCACATCTAAGCTGTGCAACTAAAATAAATGTAATTTAAATTTTAATAATAGATACTCAAATGGTGTCCTAACTTAATGTCAAATCGCGTCTTTGTAAGTGAGCCTTTTATTTTATTTACTTATTTGTCTATATTATTTATTTGTATTTATTTATTTATTTATTTATTTCATTTCACACTTATAACAATTGAACAATTATAATGATTGTACCCTTGGTTAAGGGGGGGTGGGGCTGTCTAGGGGGGTGGGGTTGTTTGTCGGAGTGTCTTATAATTCACTGTAAAAATTACAAAAAAAAAAAAAAAGTTTAATAACAAAAAAGTTCATGATTAAACGTTGCCACAAAACAACTTCACTGAAATTCATAATACCGAAATCCGTCAAAAAAATTTTGACCAAAAGACAACCGAGTTCATAACATTCGATATTTAGGTGTCCTGATATAACCATACACCAGCTTTTGACAGATCGCGACATGAGGACTCACCTCCTCAACCTTGACTGACGTACCTCTCCACTCCTCCCTTTCCCTCTCCCTATCCTACTCATATCTCTCCATCTCTTACTCACTTTCATTCCCTCTTCCCGATAAGGTCCTTCTATCCATCTCCGTTCATGACACCCAGAATGGATCAGTACTTCAGATCAGTAACCTGCGATCTCATACATGACCTGGCCTAGAGTAAAAGCTACGAGGCTGAAGGAAGCGAGGTAAGAAAAATTGACTGCCTTTACTCTAAACCATTCAGTCTGTGGTGTTTATTTATGACCAGCAAATAAATCACAACTCAAACGACTCAAACGACAAGTGACGGCGGATGAGGGGTGAAAGCACCAGTAGCTGAACTTCTCATCTGTTGTCGTATTTGAGTACATCCTAATAACTTGTTTAAGCACTGTTAAGGGCAATCTAAATGAGGTCATTAACTCAAATGACTCGAGGCAGTCTGTCTCGATGTGCCGTTTGAGGATAGTCCACTAATTGAGCGCTTTAGGGTGCATTAGGGGTCCAGATTCCTCCAGAAACGCAGCATGTGGTCCAATTATTGGTTTTGTTTAAACAACTAAATATAGTCACGGTAAAGCAAATGACTAAACAACCCCATTGAATGGTAAAGTACAGCACAGTATTTTTATTATAGGAAACTCAGATAGCTTAAAATACAAATGGATTTGCTATTATTTAAAAAAAAATGCAAGTAGAAGAAAAAGAAGAATCAAGACCGTAAGTCAACTCCTAAAATAACTCAATTCATCTTCAATTGAATTGAGTTAATTCAATTCAGTTTAATTTTTAATTGTGCTTGTCTAATGACGAAATTTATTAACTAAGTTAGCGGCTTTGTGTGAATTAGTCTGAGTCACACAGCTTTGTTATAACTCAATTTAGTGGCCTTAAATTCTTCAGACTTCAGTTTTACGCAACTGAGTTAGGTTAATTCAGAAAATAAATAAAACTGGACAAATGGAATTACACAACTCGATTACACACCGGAGTTCAGCTATAGCGACTCAAATGATTCAAATGTTCAATACGATGTTTGATTTATTTATTTTAGTTTTAGTAACTGGTTTAAATGACATCGAAAAATGCTGATTAAGCATTTTCATTATAGTCAAATGTTTGAGTGGTTTCGGGTGCCTTAGTGGTTCAGGGTTCCTCTTAGAGGTTCAAGGTTCCACTTAGTGGTTCAGGGTTCATATTAGTGGTTCAGTGTTCCTCTTAGGGGTTCAGGGTTTCTCTTAGGGGTTAAGGGTTCCTCATAGGGGTTCAGGGTTCCTCTGAGTGGTTCAGGGTTCCTCTAAAAAAACTGGAAGTTTATTTTCTGATTTTCAAATCCATCATACTGATAAAACAAACTGTAACTGAGTTCAGTATTTGAGTTGGTTAATGTGTGTTAGTACTTGCCTTAAATTAAGCAACATTATAAAGCTGTGTAACTGATTACAGTAAATTTTTTAGGTGATTTAGGTACTTGGGGTTCCTCTAAACAACCTGAAGAAATGTTAAACTGGTAGATAGGTGTTTACGCAATTACGCAGATTAAAGTTGCCGTAACATGAACTCTGATTACTATTTGCGTGGTTTTCACGGTGCACTAAAGGGTTTGGTTTCCTCTGAAAAGGCAACACGTTATTATTTTCTAATAATTGGTTTGATGTCAATGACCCAAGTAAAACCACAGCGGACGGTCCATACGAGTTACTTGAGTCCGCATGAATTCTGCATTAGTTCAGAGATAAATTACGCTTCTCGTTTGAGCTCGTGCATTTACACTTATCAGGTAAAGTTATACAGAAATACATGAAGTTAGAGCAACTCGAACCGAGAAGTCATACAGCACGGATAAGTCGAACAACTCTTCGGTCTTGACACTAATGGCTGCGGTGTAGTGCAGCGTGGTTACCTTCAGTAGGGATGGTGTTCAGGGCTCCGGGTTCCTCTGGAAATGCAGAACTCGCCAACTGGACCAGCCAGAAGAGTCCGATTAGCGTCACGGCTGACATGACTGAGGCTGAAACGGGACAAGATGAATGAGGAGAGCGAAAGGGAGCAGAAAGGAGATGCTACACACACTGTTCAGCTACACACACGCTTCAGACACACACACTGTTCAAGCTACAAGACGACACTGTTATTCAGTGCTCTTTCACATCGCCTTTCTCTCTCTCTCTCTCTCTCTCTCTCTCTCTCTCTCTGTGAGATTAAGATCAGTGATTAAGTCATCCAGCAACAGCACATGGCACAGTCTGCTCTAATGGTGTGTGTGTGTGTGTGTGTGTGTGTGTTTCAGAACGGTCATCAGCAATCAGTAGCCCTATAACACACTCAGCGGAACCAACGGTCTCCACAAAACAGCGTCACACTCCGATTGAAGCAAAGATAAAGAGAGGGAGGGAGAGAGACTACAGAAGGTGAATGTGTGTGTGTGTGTGTGTGTGTGTGTGTGTGTGTGTGTGTGTGTGTGTGCCCATGTTTTTACATCTTGATGGGGAACAAATGTTGGTCTTTTTTTTATTCTTTGTTATTTGTTTATTTATTTATTTATTTTTTATTATTTAAAAAATCAAAAAGACAAAAATCTTCCTATTGGTTCCTGCGGTTAAAATTAAATTTGTTATGTTTAGGTGTTAGCATAGCATAAATTAGCTCCATTAATGATTCTGTTAACGGAAGGTCCTCATGGGGATCAGCCAAATATCCAGACACCTGATTTGTAAATTAAGTTAAACTGCTAACTTTCTTACATGACATGGTTAAAGATGCTACAGAAACCTTTTCTTACTGCGTAATATCACATATCTACTGCTAAAAAGGTAACATTAATGTTATACATGCTAACTGGTTAGCCCCCTAATGTATACACTAGCAAAGATAATTGTTTCGGCTAAGCATTATATAAAGATAAAAACTGAAAAAGGAATAGCGTCTTGATGACATCTATATGAAGTCTGTGATTGGCTGATCATGTTTAATGTAAGCCCCGCCCCTTATTGCCCGAGTTATTAAAATAGGGACATGTAGATGATGTGAGTGTGTTTGTGTGGAGAATGCTGGTATTAATGTGAACTAACCATGTGTGTGTGTGTGTGTGTGTGTGTGTGTGTGTGTGTGTGTGTGTGAGCATGTGCATGACTTTTTTTCCTCCGCTGTGCATCATTAGAGAAGACAATAGAGCAGGCAGAACAGTTGATGAAAACAGAAAATGAAGCGCAAATTATGGTGACGCAAAAAAAAAGCAATCAGTCAAGAAAATTACAACCGCGGTGCAGAAAAATGAGACAGAAACACATCACGGCGATGAAACCTATCAGAACTGCACAGTCTGTTTAAACGCACAATTTGTGCAGAGATACAGGAGATTACAATGAAAACCTCAGGGTTTTTTTCTCTCAGGGTTCTCTCTGCGATGTTTTCCTGAAAAGTGGCGCGAGAATTTCCACAGGTGATAGTTAAGCATGTGCCAAAAGCATAAAGTTACACACACACACACACACACATATTTTAATCTACAATTTTTATTATAACCAGATTTTAAAATATCATTCAATGTGTCGTTTATGTGTCTGCTAAGAAAATGCGAGACTGTGATTGCAGCATCGTTGCATCAAACGTTTCCTGTTCCAGCAGCAGAAAGTTAATGGGTCAGTGTACTCGTGTACTGCTGGAGTAACAGGGCTATCGTAAATACGTGGACAAATCAT
This sequence comes from Synodontis membranacea, assembly GCA_025674565.1. NCBI lineage: Eukaryota > Metazoa > Chordata > Actinopteri > Siluriformes > Mochokidae > Synodontis > Synodontis membranacea. The sequence continues at coordinate 14,831,976 of JAOVYU010000037.1, read as the reverse complement.
ATGAGCAAAAAAAACAGATCTGATCCTGTAACAAATGCAATGGCAGGAATTGGATTTGAAAAATGAACTTTGTTAGGACTGACTTGAGTAAAAGAACTTAATTTTAATTTAATATATTTATTACACTCACAAAATAAGTGATTTCTAAACTGAAGAAGAAGAAAGATTTTAAAGCTTTAAATTAAAGTAGTTTTTAAGAAAAATGTATCGGATTGGTATCCGTATCAGAAATTTCTGTATCGGAAATTTTTCAAATTTACCCTGTTAAATAAATTATTATTTTTTTTAATAATAAATAAATAAATAAAAATTAGGGTGTGAGAAAAGTACTAGTTCGGTAAAAAGGTACAAAACTATGCATTTGGAATAACTATGGAATAACATCACATTAAGGGAAAGCAACTGGTACATTAATTGTGTATTCAATCCAGATTTTAAACAAACAACAACAAAAAGAACATAGTGGTTTCTTTAAGAATAATTAAGGCAGCATAACTCGATCTGAAACTTTACTAAGGTTTCAGTGAGGTTTTCAAAAGTTTTATATATTTTTTTCTCGTGCACAGATGCTGATGACTGCCAATCACCTGTAAATTACACAAACAACTGCCCACAAAAGACCATAAAAGGAATAGGTCACAAAATAATGTGCACTAAATCTTACAGTAATCAATTTCAGACACTGCAGCACGTACAACAGATACGCATTAACTCCTCCCCTTTTCAGAGGGTGCTATTACTTTTGTCCTAATTCAGCGGCAAGTCTTATTCGTCTGAATCTAAAGATTTGTTTTTAAGTTGCTAGCGTAAAAGGATTGGGTTTTATTATTATTATTAATAATAATAATAATGTTATTATTACTAATATTATTATTATTATCTGAAATTATTAAATGTGTAAAATACAAACCCAGTGTAGATGAGAGTGCAGGAGGCTCAGCTCATAAACACACATGAAGATTTAATTCTCCGCTGCTATCACTCAGCTCCGGTGGCCAACACGCTCCTAACATCTGCTTAAAAATTTGGCTGCAAAACTCATTTTCTCGCTTTCACGCTGCCAAAGTAAACAAACGGGGCGTAAAACGAGAGCGGCGTTTGCGAGATGTTCTCTCGGATTTGAATGTGGCAGGCTGCGTTTCATTATTCATTAAAAAAAAAAACAAATCAAACAAATCTGCTCCAATTTCCCTACGCTTCCCTGTGATCACATTACACCATGCAAAAGAGGCCAAAAGTCATTTGTCAAAAGTGTGGGATGTGTGTGTGAAGCTGACACACTCACACACACATGGACAAACAAAAGCATTGTGAGAATGGAGTCACACCGTTTTATCAGGACTCACCATCTTTCCAGGACATTTCTAAAATTCCCCCCATTTATGTCCGAACAAGGAGGCCTCACACACACACACACACACACACACACGTTAATAGCAGCAAATTATAGCATAATGATCGGCTTGCGTGAAAGACGAGAAGGAAAGAAAGAAAGAAAAAAGACGAGAAAGAAAGACAGACATGAAAAGAGGTCAGAAAATGAGAACGTGAGATTGAAGAAGAAAAGAGTCACGAGGGACTACATTCAATTCCATTGTGATGCTGTTACTCATGATTTAGGATTAAATGTCAGACCTCGCACTTTCAATTAGCATTAGCATAATCGCAAATCCAGGGGCTACAGCATTTCCCTGAATCGCTCGCCGAATAATAATGAGCGAAGAGAAATAAATACCAGCTCAGATGTGGCATCTAAGAGCCTCTGTGGAACACACGCGCACTCAGACCTTTCATACTTAACACAGGAATTTGCATCTTTAACCAGTAGCGCAACATCTGTATGAACACCTGGAAAATAACAACACTTCAAAGCATCCAAAATGAATGAATAGTATACATATAAAAAGATGGCAGTAAACAAGAGGCTGGGTTAGCCTACTTAGGGTACTTTTTGAGTTAGCTCTTTTGCTAGCTGTTCCAGGCAGTTAGCAAGCAAGCCTGAACTCCAGGATTTTCCTAAATGAAGGAACTGCTAATTATGGTACTGAGACAGTCAGGAGGCTGGATTAGCTTTCTAACTCATTTGGTGAGTTAGCTCTCTCACTAGCTGGCTATTCAGACAAGTTAGCAAGCAAGTTTGTACTCCGGATGGACGATTTCATGTGCACATAAAAAGGCACCTAGATTCGGTGCCTTTAATAACAATGCTAAAGTGAAGCTCGTGCATGTAGGAGACTACAGATTAGCCTGTAAACAATCAGTAACCGCAATATATATATATATATACTGTACGTTAGAGTCGGAACTAGTAATCGATTGAAAATGAATCAACAGCTCTTGAATTGAGAAATGAAATGCAGGTAAAGATAACACAGTTATGTCAAGACACATGACAGCATGAAGTCAGAAATAAATAAATGACTTTATCCACATTCCCTTCACGCCACCATTTGCACTGGATCAGTTTAATCACCGGCGGGAAATAGATAAATAAGTCATTAAGTGATCAATTGGAGGGAAACACAAGGCGTGACACGGTGGCCGTAATCTCCTCCGACCCACTGAGACTCCAACTGACAGCGCAGATAACAAATCGCTAATCCAATTAACGCGAAGCGGGAGCCTTTAGAAAGCCTTAATGAAGACTGATCTATTTCCAATAGCGTGGCGTTGAAAAAAACTGAGCAGGAGAATGCTAATGTACATTTCTGGCGTGCTACAGCATACATCTGGTCATAGTTTTCGTTCATTCACGGAATTCCATTAGGCTCTGCTCGGACCACCGGAAGGAAAACCACCTGTGTTTGTTTAAGAAATGCGAAGTTGCTATTAGCTCCACCTGCTCCTGCGAGCCTCGGGAGTGTGGTGCTATTTAACGAAAGACGTACAAGGTTTACATTCGCCTAACAGCTTGTTTACATTCGCTAGCTAATGGACAAAAAAATGCCTGCTCGGCTAAAGCTTTGCAATTGTACCAATCCCCAGTAGTTAAACTGGAAAAATGATACTATGGCAGCTAAGATATGTTTACTCAACGATTATGATGCTAACGCTCCTGCGTTTTCAGAAATATATTAACTCATCCAGCTGTGTTTATGATTCTAGATGCTACATTACATCATTATTTGACATTATTTGACGTAATATTTATGTTATTTTCATGCTTGTTCACTTCAGACAGCAAATAAATACTTAGCTACCGCTAGACTTTGCTAGTCATCAATTACGCAGCGAAAATAAAATGAAAAACCAGACTTCTGAAACAAGTTCATTAGCCATGCTAATATTCCTACTAGCATACTGTTTATACTGTAATTACTGAATTAGCAAACTCTGTTTCTAAAAAAAAAAAAAACCTCTGAATAAAATATGCAAAGTGTTTTGTTTTGGATTTGTTTTATAATTTGTGTACATTAGCCTGTGTATCTGTGTATTAGCTAGCAAACATTTAACATTAAGCAAATATAGCTAGAATGCATTAGCAGGCCATGTTAAGCTTAAAAAATAAAGCACGTTGTTAGCATGATTATCTAGCCTGTTATATCAAATAATCCTTCTTTTTACAGTGCTATCTAGCTACTTTTTATAATGCTAACTAGCTAGCCATGTCTGCTGCATGTAATTTAATAAACAGGAAATGCTGATGAGGAAAAAATGTAGCTCCTTGTTTAACATGATGATTCAGCTAAAATATGTTTAGCCTGGTATTTAAAATAGTTATCTAGCTAATACATTGCAAGCTAACTAACCACTTTGTATAATGCTAACTAGCTAGCCATGTCTGCTTCATGTATAGGAAACGCTGGTCAGGAAAAAAAATCTGACTAAAACTTTTAGCTTATTGTTAGCATGATGATTCCACTAAAATATGTTTAGCCTGGGATTTAAAAATAGTTATCTAGCTAATACATTGCAGGCTAAATATGAAAACAGTGATGAGGGAAAAGACCTGATGATTTCACTGAAGAGAATTTATCCTGTTTAACTTAACTAACTATTTTAATATGCTAAATAGCTAGCTGTTTATGCTACATGTAGTTAAACTAAAATAACAACAATTCTGAGGAAAAACTAGAATATGATAATGGGAACCTCGTTGCTATGATGATTCAACAAAAAAATGCATTCAGCCTGTTACTTAAAATAAAACTTTACAGACTAACCAATTTTTTTTACAGCAAAACAACATATTACCGAGCTAACAGATTACACGCTAATGAATGCGCTAGCCATGTCTGAAACGTGTAGGTAAATGAATAGGAAAACCAAGAAGAATGAATACAAATAGAGTACACTGTTAGCATCCCATGATAATTCGTTAACAATTGATTTAGCCTGGTAATAAAATAAACCTGTAAAGTTTACTTTTGTTTTTATTATCAAGCTGACAGATCCCAAGCTAACTAACGAGCTAGTCGTGTCTGCCACGCGTGTGTAAATAAATGGAAGAAAACGATAACGATGCTGAAAAGCCAGAATGAAGGCTCGGAGCCTGCGCGTTCCCTGTGCATGCTAATCACGCATTTCATTACGTTTCGTCATTTGTTAGGACGGCGGTGACATGCGAATGGCGTGAACAGGGTTACAGACAGCCTCGGGGTAGAAATATGCTGATGACATGCGCAGTGGAGGAGGGGAATAAAATTCATTACAGAGAGAAGTAGACTATACATCAGTGGTGGATAGGAAAGCAAACTGAGATTACGTGCGTTCCAGATAAAACACTGCTAATGGAATTGGAGAGAGAGCGAGCGAGCGAGAGAGAGAGAGAGAGAGAGACAGAGTGTGGGGGGGGGCACAAATGGGGAAACAGATTTATGATATATGAGGTGGTTTCGGTTTCTAAATTATCACACTGATCCACACAGGACTGGATATAAATTAAGCTCTTGATGTGGGTTTTTTTGTTTAGTTTTTTTTGGGGAATATGTGGTTATATAATAAGGAATTATTGGCTATGCTTCAATCTTCATGCAGCACTTAGCTTGCATGTGTATGCAAGCAACAGAAATGTATTTACACAGCGCTTTTAGATGCAGACCTTGTGGCCAAGACGTTGGACATGAACCCATGTCTGGACCACTAATAAGCACCCAAAAGATGGTATTAAAGAGCCAGTGCCCCTCAGAGGAGCCAGAATGTAGCATAGTGTAGTACAAATTTTTTTACTTAGCTTAGGTTTTAGGTTTTCTTCAATTAAACCATTAATACACCTGAAACATTTCACCTCCTTGTCTGTGTCTTTTACGCTTCTAGAGAATCCTGGGCAGTCCTTCATGTGATCGAAATGCCGCAATCACTCGCCACATTAACAATGATGTCATGGCTGAAGGACGGTGATGTAACAGTTCAGAAGAAGAATCTCGCTCATATACGTTTAGCATATAAATCTTTGTCATCCTGACTAGATGACAAATAATTGCATTCATACCTCTCGTTTCTATAGAAACAACTCATTCGGAGACCAACAGTACTCACGTATGACGGGCGCTCCGCAAAAACGTATTTCATCTTAGATGTTTACGTGACATTTACAGAAGGATTCTCCGGTCTCCAAAAAAATTGCTGCTGTGGTGTAATAGGAGTAAAACACCAAAAAAAAACTGAACTTGCTGTTAAAAGAAAATAATCTACTTTGCATTACGCCTTTGTTGATTATTTTCCTATAACAGCACAGCCCCGGCATGTTTACTTCCTCATACCGTGACAGCGCTACTGGCTGTAGTCCTGTCATTCAGGTCACAACGTAACCATGGCGATGATCATTAAGAACAGCTTAGGCTCGGCTCAATGTTGATTAGTTTAATTGCACCGGTAAAGCATTAATCTAAATTACACACAACGGAATGATTAATATGCCGCTGTGTATGAAAATGATTTAATTAGAGGTGACAAGAACAAGAGTCCTCCCTGCGACACATAACCATGGCAACAGTGTCCCATCGGGTTCTAGACCTAGAAAGGTTATTTCTGAAAGAGCAAAATTTTGGTGCACACGTTCGCCGTGTGTTCATTAGCCAAGGTTTGATGCTGTCTATCTAAAACAAACGGGACAGTGTTGTAGAATGTTCTAGAATATACGCCCTCTCCATGTCGCCTTTCGGGATGAAATATCCTGGGCTCCAGAATGCACTATCGATTGCTCCAGAATCTACTAATCTGTGTTACAGCACAAACTATTGGTTATACTATAATGTAGAACCCACTTTGATACGCCTGTTCTAGCTCTCTTCCAATTAACGTCCTACTGATTGTTCAAAATGTGCCTGACGGAGTTGAACTAAAGTGTACTTCTAGAACTGCACCCTCGATCCTCGGAATAAACAAGCCTGTATTTTAGAACAGTTCCTGTGCTTTTGTTTTGACACTGAATTATAGCCAGAGTTACAGAACAAACCGTCTCTGTTCTATAGAATGCACTACTGAGTGTTTCAGCGTGCACCAGCCAATGTTAGAACGTACCATTCAGAGCTCCAGAATTAAGTAGCTAGTGCACGAGAAAGTACTAGCAAGTTCTAGAACTACACCCCCACTCTACTTTTCCACGTCACTATTTGCGTTTTAGCTTGTGTTACGAAGTAAACCAGCTGGTGTCCTAGAGTCTAGAATTCGTTCATGAATTTACCATCCATTGTACCCGTGTTCTGGAACTGACCTATCTGACCTTGGTTTTGGTTCCACAGTGTTCCTGAATGTACTGGTATGTGTTTTCAGACTACGCCCTCTACTGCTGCTTGGCCACACACACACACACATAAATTCAAACTCAGTGTTCTAGAATAAACAGAGTTCTAGAATCTCATTTCCCACCAAGAGTGATCCGAAGTGATTGCTTCCCTACATCATGAACATGAACCATGTCATCTGGTGGTATTTGGAGTGCTGGCACTGGTCCAAGGTTTAGAACCGCAGCTACACTGTTATTAAGGGCTTCATTTTTACCAAACGCTAAGCTGCGTTCTGACTGTAAAGCAGAGGGACAGAGATAAATTCCCATGGCAGGAGGTCACGGCTGCGCGCTCATGCTTTCAATACCACAACGCCAAACTGCTTAATATAGGCTTTTGTGTACAGTGAACTCTCCTGGACCCCTACTTCATCATTCATGTCTTCTGTTATACTGTACATCAAACTATTCAGCTATTCAGCCCAACCTCAAGTCCCCTTTTCATTCCTTTGGAAAACAGAGTCTCCGGTTCCCCCCGAGTCATCAGCTCATCCCTTGCACATTGTGCTAGAGCTACACTCCATGTTTTTTGTGCTTTAATATCTACTGTATATTATACCACGCATTCTAGGACTATGCCCTGTTTTCCCTTAACCCATGTAAACACATACCATATTCTAACCCATGTTCTAGAATGAACTTATAAACACAATTACTTCAGCCAGTGTCCTAGACTGCTCTATTTAGTGAAGTGGAATGAATAACGATGAATAACGAATGCTCTATTCTGCGTTCTAGAATGTATCTGGTTCACTTTTGCATAACGCAACAGTGTTTTTTATAGAATTAACTAACCAGTGCTCTAGAACTACATACAAATTTTCCTTTTAGCTTGTTACAGAGTGAACTAGCCATTGGTCTAGAATTTTCAGGTCAGTGTTCCACAATGTACTTTCCAATGTTCAAGAATTTACTAGACCGTGTTCGAGAACTGCGCCCTCTGTTATCTTGACCCATGTGTGCACAAACAAATTTTAGCCCCTGTTCTAGAATGAGCTCGATTGTACTACAAAATGGCGTGACTGTCCTGTACTGTCCAGTGTTCTAGAATATTTTATGTACTGTTCCAAATTACCTAATTTTTGGTCTCCTAGAATGTGACAGTCAGTGTTGTAGTATGTTCAGTGTTCTGGACTGAACTAGCCAATGTTCCCTCTAGCCAACTAGCCCCGTTCTCCTTTTTTAACTATAACACACATTCCAGCTTTGTGTTCCAGTATGGCTAGTTTGTGTTCTAGAATGCACAATCTAGAATTTGTTGGACATGAATTTAGAATGCACTGCTGCGTGTTCCAGAATGTTCTAGCCAATGTTCTAGAACAACATCCCCATTTTTATGCTTCCACTTTAACTTCCACACTCTAGCTCATGTTCCAGAGTGAACTGGTTTGTGTTCTAAAATGCACCATTCATGTTCTGGCCAGTGTTTTAGAACTTATGCCTCAACATTTTAAGACCTCCACTCTGGCTCATGCTCCAGAGTGAACTGGTTTGTGTTCTAGAATGCGCCAATCAGTGTTCAAGCATGTTCTAGCCACTTTTTTAGTTCTACGCCTCCCCATTTTACCACTTCCATTCTAGCTAGTACTCCAGAGTAAACTTTTTTGTGCTCTGGAATGCGCCATTCAGTGCTCCAGAATGTTCCTGTCAATGTTCTAAAACTTTTCCCCAATTTCCTTTTCCATCTTAACACTTCCATTCTAGCTGGTGTTCCAGAGTGAACTGGTTTGTGTTCTACAATGCACTTTTCAGTGTGAACTCTCCTTATTCCCTACTTTATCATTCATGTCTCAGAAGCGTCTGCACTTCTGTGCTCTATTCAGCTATTCAGCTCGGATTCAAGTCGCCTTTTCATTCCCCAGTGTGTAATCGAGCCGGAGAAAAGCATAACCCGGTTCTCTCCGAGTCGTCACCGCATCACTTCCAATAGAAGTAAAGACGGCTGAGGGCACAAATCTGTCCGGTTTGATTTCATAGACGAACATGTCAGCCGTAGCGCTGATCTATAATTAACTCTCGGAGTGGAAAGCCGCCGGCGCTTTTTGATTTCTGCGCACACAAAATCATTTCTAACGAGCAACAACACATGATGAATCACACACATCATGAAAAGACGCCGGGGAGGACGAGGCAGAGACGGCATTCATGTTCAAACTGTTCTGAAAAGTCTCAGCAGGCATGATAGATGGAGGAAAGATAGCAGTGTTAAAGAAAGAAAGGAAAAGAAGTATGGGGGAAAAAAATTACACAGTTGGGGAGAGGGCGAGAAAAATAAATTAGCAGGATCGAGTGTCAGATATGAACGGAATGCGCTAATGGTGGGAAAAAAGCCGTAAAAGCGAAAGTGCAGGAGGCCAAAATGTCCGACTTTTTTCCCTCGCTCTCGGGCCAAATGGACCACGCTGACCCAATATGTTTGGCCTCTGAACTGACCCATCTTTCTTTCCTTCTCTCTTTCATCACTTCCTCTCTTAGGGAGGTCTCAGTTCACTCCTGCCTTCATTAGCATGACACTTCTTAATCCATGTCTGTCAAATCCTATTATGAAATCATTCCGTTAAAAACACCACCCTTTGTGTTGTTTACAAATACAGGAGCTTTAGTACATGTTTAAAAAAACTACTTTGTGCTCAAGGTTTGACATCAACGTTAAAAACACTAATATCTAATTAATCTAATTAGCTAGCTAGCTTAGGTACAGAGAACCTAAAGGCTAGCTAGCTCTCTAATCCAAACGAAAGGCTGTTAAATTAGCTAAACAGTAAACGGCTAGTTAATCCATAAATCTTAGCTAGACAATAAACAAAAAATTTTTATATTGTGAGGTAGTTAGTTGGCTATCCTTTTTAATCTGGGTCAAAATCGATATGTATTTACTAAATAATGAACGAAAAGCTAATTCGTAGATTGCCCCGTATTCTATTCTATTGAACCTACTGTATATTAGCTAGAAGGAGGGCTAGCTACGTAGCTAGTTGTTCAAGTCAGAATTGATGTGTAAATACGTGTTCGCTAGCTGACTGGAATGAATCCGTCCTAAATAAATAGCAATTATTAGCTAACCAAAAAATCCAAGACCAAAAAAATAAGACCAAAGAACTTTGAAGAGAATGCGTGATCATTTAGCACAGTGCTAAAATGCTAGCTATTAGCAACATTCGCAGTAGCATAAATAACACTAAATTAAAATAAATTAAATTTTGGGGTGAAAGGAAAGTGTGTGCATTTTATTTTTGGTCAAACAGTTCCTGTAATTACATTTCCTCTCTCTCTCTCTCTCTCTCTCTCTCTCTCTCTCTCTCTACCTCCTATTCCACACACACACACACACACACACACACACACACACACACACGTCAGTTGTGATTGTCGTGATGTTGCCCAGCGTCTCAGTGTCTCTCTCACACACAGCTGTAAATCGACTCTAATGTTTCACCTTTAAACACTGACATGGGTTTAAATACAGCTGCCGACCCAAAGAGACGCCGGTTTTTATCAAACTCTAGCAAGAGGGCAACTGGGTCTAACATCGCACACATACACACACAGACACACACACACACACACACACACACACACACACACTCTCCTTAGACACTAATATTTGAGAGAGGCAGCAAGAAAGAGAGGATGAAGAGCACTTTGGCTCCTTTCCAAAAGTAATACTGAGGACTGATGAAGTGTGAAGAGGTGAAGAGAGAGAGAGATAAGGGGTTGAGTCAGATCAGAAAAAAGACAGACAGTCAGACAGACAGACAACGCAGAAGGATCGAGAGAGAGAGAGAGAGAGAGAGAGAGAGAGAGAGA
>JAOVYU010000037.1:14479451-14489581 GCA_025674565.1 Synodontis membranacea | reverse complement strand
TTTCGCAGATGTGTGAAAAAAAAACGCGAATGTAAATTAGTTAGGTTCCACAGAAAATTTCGCGAATCTGTGAAGTCGCAAATACAGAAACGCGGATGCACGAGGTGTCCTCAGACAATGACTGATTTAGACTTTTGAAGATGGGCTTTATTCAGTCGAGGGCGCTTTCCTCTCTATATTGTAAGGGAAAAGTTGACAATGTATACTAACTAATCTAACCCTAACCTGAGAACTAGACGGTATACTGGAGCAAGATTCCCACCGTAGTTGTAATTAGAGGATTAATTTAATTTCATTTCTAAAATCCTGAACCATTAGGCTCTGAACGGATGGTTGTTTTCATTTTTAAGTGTGGCATGGCACGCCAACGGCCTTGCTGATAAGGTGGCATGGAAACTCGCTTTGCATACAGTCTAAAAACTGTATTCATGGGTATTCTGAATCATATATAGAGTGATGTCTGCCGGGTAACAATCATGTGAGAGCTGGAATATATAATATATATATACGAATAATTTCGTAATTTGAGACCACTGTGACTAATCAATCATATAGAGATCCACAATTTTAAAATTACTCCTGTTATGAACGGTGCGTTTCCTTAAAGATAAACAAGGACAGAGCTGACGGTTGTTCTTGTGAGGGAAGCTTACTAAAAGAGGTCTTCATCAAGGATGTCATGGCTTCATTGAAGTAAAATATTTGGGGTTTCTCAAGGAGAAGGTTTGTGCAAAGATGCTTTTTTGTCGAACATACAGTATTGTGCCAGGGTCTTGGTCATCCTCATTTTGCGTACTAATAGTGTTATAAATTACAGTTTATGAATTCTGCCTGATTGATTCAGTACAAAAACAATTCATATTCCCAAACATTACTTCCTAATAAAACTGCACAATCTGTACCTGGAACTACAGTTCTTTAAAAAAAAAAAAAAAAGCAAAGGATCATCATACCAAATATTGAGTTAGTTTAGTCCATCAATGTTTACTGTATGGTGTAATATTTTTATGAGACAGATTTAATCGTTTCATTGCATATTCTAGCTTAATGCTTTAATCTAGCTTAATGGTGCCAAAGCCTGTTTACCAGAAACAGGAAGTCTAAACATTATCAAAGTTTTCTAAATATGATCGATAATATTAATGGTCAGGTCAGATCAACACGGACGCTGGGTCCTTACACGTGGGTATAGCACGTAAACACCTCATGATCTTACGTTACATCATGCAAGCATCTCGTGATTGTCGTATGATTTTTTTTGTCGATTGGTAGCTATAAAAATCTAAGTCAGATCTGTACATTTCGTCATTCTCTGGTATCTTGCGTACGAGGGTGTGATCTCTGCATCTATGCCTTCTGGCTGAATAAATATCTTTCAATTTTTCGTTTTAGAGTTTCTGTTTGACGACCGTTGAAGAATTTTTCTCCGCAACAATGGACAGTATAAGATGATATTAATCTAATCTAAAGAATCAAAGAAGGATTTAGGGATAAAAATTAATCGGTATTAATTGGAACAGATACAAAAATTTAGAGAGTATGTTCATTTTGATCGAGTTAATTCTTCCCGCCAGAGAAGTAGAAAGAGGGGACCGTTGTGACGAGTGCTGGTTCGTATTGTTTAATAGAGGAAGAAAGTTCGCTTTGAAGAGACAATTCCTTGTAACTGTTCTACCTAGGTATGTAAATTGATTTTCTGCTGTTTTAAAGGGGAGAGTAGAATAGTCATGCGCTGGTGTTCCTCCATCCACAGGAACGGTTTAGTTTGTATCCTGAAAACGGACCAAATTGATTAAATATTGACAACGTGGCTGGTATAGATATTTTGGGGTTTGAAATAAAAATCAGTAAATCATCTGCGTACAGGGATACTTTATGCTCAACTCGCCTCCTCTCCTCCAGATCCCGGTGATTTCCTCACAGCTGCGGAGTGCGATGGCAAGTGGCTCTATGGCCAGATCGAAAAGTAGAAGACTTAAAGGGCACCCTTGGTGGGTTCCTCGCTGGAGGTTGATGGGTTGTGACTGTAGGGAATTAGTTAAAACACATATATAATTGTCTTATACACGAATCTTATACACGACTCCAAATCTAAGCAGAGGATGCATTCGGGAGTCTGGGGTGTATTATATTAAATAAACGACGAATATTGAAATAAGAGTAGCGATTCTTGATAAAAACCAGTTTGATCTTCGGATATAATTGACGGCAAGATATTTTCCAGCCTGCGTGCCAAAACTTCAGCATGGACGTTTAATAGAGAGATTGGATTATAGGACGAACATTCCACTGGATCTTTACCTTTCTTTGGGGCAAGAGCGATACTTGCTTTGTAAAAAGATGGAGGGAGTTTACCACACTTCCATGAGTCGGAGAGGGTTAGACATAATTGAAGTAAAAGCGATGATGAAAATGCTTTGAGAAATTCTGCAGGAAAACCGTCAGGTCCTGGAGATTTTCCAGACTGCAGTGAAGAAGTAGCCGCGCCCAGTTCCTCCTGCGTTATAGGCTCGTCTGATCTATTTTTACTATCGGAAGAATGCATAGGCGTATTCAAACGCTTTAAAAAGTTATCCATTAGAGTGTTTTCAGAGGTATAAAGTTGAGAGTGAAAAGTCCTGCAAGTATCGTTTAATTTTAGAAAAATCCAAGGTAATGTTACCGTTAGCCATTCTGATTTTTGTGATGTGTTGTTTTGCCTGAAAGCCTCTCGACATGACCAGTGTTTTATTCCTCTTTTATACCTCTTTTGTTAATTAAAGGACGACACAGACAAACACGTAATTATCAAAGTTGCGACGTTTTTTTCGTACCAGAGTGTCTTATAAGGAAACACTGCTAGATGGAGCCTGCGGATTTTATATTGCCCCCTTGTGGACTCCAAAAGACTACGTGGAACAGAAGGCCAACTGAATGAACCGGAATGCGCACGTCAGGCATCTAATCTAAAATGTCAGATAGTTTTATTGGGTCCACGCCTCAAAAACATATCGATAAAATAACGTGCCGATCAAAAAATAGATCTTTTATGATCCCACAATATTTTATGATTACCCACAAAATCTCAGAAAAATCTCGCAAGTCTAGAAAAGAATATTTCGTGTGCACTCGTAAGTTATTGAAAAAATGTTTACCGTATCCTTATTCTAACTTTCATGTAAAGTTAGTATCTGGTGGCTTGGTTGAATACCTGTTGTGTGTGTGTGCGTGTGCGTGTGTGTGTAAGAGATATGGTTTTGTGTTATTCACACTTCAAACAATAAAAAAGTTTCACTGTTCAAACACGGGACAAGTCGTCTTTCCTTGCAGTTGAAGGTGTGGTCATTGGGAGGTTTACATCCTGGTACGTGATCTCCGTGTCCTCCTTCGACACTGCGACAGTGGAAAAATCTTACAAAAGTGTTAGGGACTCAAGTTAAGTTTCAGGTTTGCGTTTTGTCCCCCCCCTTCCCAGACCATGTTGTTTTAAAGCTTACTCAGCGTAAGGTAAGATCGAAATCTTTCACTGTTCATTAGATTTTTGTAACTCAGTATTACATCATGTTACTTACATTTTTTTTTATGGGTTTGTAACATGATAATTAATTATTGAGTTTTTGCTTTAAAAAAATGACAACAATATTACAGAAGAGGAATATGGTGCTTTTTATCATTTATTCAGTGATGCAAACGTTCATTTAAAAAAAAAAAAAAAAAAAAAGCAGACATTTCTGTCACAGCTCTGATTACAGCTCCGGGGATATGCCTCTATTAGCTTTACACACCTTTCAAGATTGCTCAAGTGCATTCAGAATGGATAGAAGTCTTTGGTAAGGAGCATTTTTTTAACACGTGCCAGAGATTCTTAATCGGATTAAGGTGTGAGCTTCGACCGTTCGGACAGAGTGTCGCTTTTGGACGCATACTTAGGTGAGAAAAGCATCCAAATAACATGATGCTACCACCGCCATGCTTCACAGTGAGGATGCTGATCTCAGATGTCAGGTTTCCACCGAAGGTAGCACTTTGTGTAAGTGCCAAAAAGTTGATTTCATCAGGCCAGAGAATCTTTTTCCACATTTGCTTGTGTGAGTCTCTACCAGGCCTTTTGGCAGGCTCATGGTTTGGTTGTCCTGTTTCTCCGAGCTGAGCTGTGGAACGTACCGGAGTTACCCTAGGCTTCTAGCCTGCTATTCTAGTCTTTCCTTTAATCTAATGTCCTTCTGGTGGTTCTGTTTTGTTGTCATTTTTCCAGATACATTTCCAGACCTTCTTTGTGCATGCTCTTGGACAAACAGTTTGTACCGAGATCATGTGACACTTTAATCACACACATGTCGACTCCATTCACCTCCAACTATGTGATGACTTTGGATCTCGACTGGTCTGGCACTGACTCCAATTCTTTTCAAGTTTTGGCCTGTTTTGTGTAAATTTGTAATGATCCAAATGTAGCCTGTTTCAGATCCAGGTCATGACGCTTCGGAACATTGTAAAGTTTAAGTGGGTGATGACTTGCACAAGGTGCTGTGTAATTACACCGATCAGGCATTATGACCACCTGCCTAATATTGCTTTGGTCCCCCGTCGAGGCATGGACTCCACTAGACCCCTGAAGGTGTGCTGTGGTATCTGGCACCCAGATGTTAGCAGCAGATCCCTTAAGTCCTGTAAGTTGCAAGGTGGAACCTCAACACCTCAAACTCGTTGTTGTTCTCCTCAAACCATTCCGGAACCATTTTTGCTTTGTGGCAGGGCGCATTATCCTGCTGAAAGAGGCCACGGCCATCAGGGAAAAGGGTGTACATGGTCTGCGTCAATGCTTAGGTAGGTGGTACGTGTCAAAATAACATTCATATGGATGGCAGGACCTAAGGTTTCTTTTGCCTTCTTCCCACAGCACATCCTGGTGCCATGTGTTCCCCAGGTAAGTGACGCACACGCACCCGGCCATCCACGTGATGTAAAAGAAAACGTGATTCATCAGACCAGGCCACCTTCTTCCATTGCTCTGTGGTCCAGTTCTGATTTTCGTGTGCCAAATGTTGAGTTTTCGGTGGTGTTCAGGAGTCAGCATGAGGACCCTGACTGGTCTGCGGCTACACACGTACACAACAAACTGCGATGCACTGTGTATTCTAACACCTTTCTTTAAGAACCAGCATTAACTCCTTCAGCGATTTGAGCTACAGGAGCTCGTCCGTTGGATCGGACCACACGGGCCAGCCTTCGCCAGCCAGCCTTGGTCGCCCATGACCCTGTCGTCGGTTCACCACTGTTCCTTCCTTGGACCACTTTTGATAAATACTGACCACTGCAGACCGGGAACACCCCACAAGAGTTACAGTTTTGGAGATGCTCTGTCCCAGTTGAGTAGCCATCGCAATTTGGCCCTGGTGAAACTCGCTCAAATCCTTACACTTGACCATTTTTCCTACTTCTAACACATCAACTTTGAGGACAAAATGTTCACTTGCTGCCTGATATATCCATCCACTAACAGGAGCCGTGATGAAGAGATTATTCACTTCACCTGTCAGCGGTCAAAATGTTATGCTTGCTCGGTGTATAGACTCTAGACTAGTGCTAAGATAAACAGAAGGAAATGATCCAGCGATTTTTTTTATTTTATTTTTTTTTATGTAAATGTCCTCCAGCATTCTTTCTGTTCTTGAAAGGGGAAATTGACTCTTAAGCTTTTGGGCTCAGTAACAACAATACACTTTTATTAAACTGATTCATGAGCTGAAATATTTGGGCCTCTGCAGGAAACCTCTGGACCTCCCTTTACATCTGTCCTGAAGATTTTTGTTACGCTTTCTGATTAGTGTGTGTATCAGTAAATTAACGTCCATGCTGTATTGGGATTGTGATTTCTGATGATACCATATTGATCACTGTTACTCCTTCATTTCCCCCTGATAGACACCGGTTTAGCACGTTAAGTGTTGGGTGTGTGTATAACCGAATATACAGTTATCTGGGTGTGTGTTTTCCGTGCGTCAAATTAAGTCTGTATGAAAAGCTGGCAGTGTTTCTGTAGCAGCTTTTATTGTGATGTGAATGAAAAGAGGTCAGGTGGTGGTTTTTTTTTTTTTTTTTTGCCCTCTTTCTTCTTTCATATGCAAAACTCCCAGAACAATTGAGAGATCATACATTTGTAATTACGTCCAGTTAAACTGAATGAAACTACACCACACCAGAGGGAGGAACGATTAGTCGCAGTGGAAAATGATACTTTATGGAAAAGGACCACCAACAAATCCCCCTTTCCCCTCTTCTATCAGTTAATCTTAAAACATCTGAATTAGACCCTAAAGGAAAAGTTCCTTCATCATGGTGTTTTGTTTTTTTTAATTTAAATTTTAGCTGTGATTTAATTCTTTGTTTTCACCAGTTCACCAGTTCACTTCACATTCATTTAGTTTTCTTTTCTTTTCCTTAATCCTCTTTATTTGCATTTATATATTTTTTCTGTTTGACTGTATAATTTTGTAAACCCAAGACTGACGAATACCCTTCAGTGAAAGAGAATTAATAAAGTGATTCTGATTCTGATTCTGATATATTGCACTGATCATTGTTTTATTCAGATCTGTTAAATCCCAAATTACATGCAGCCTGTAATATATATATTTTTTTTGATCATGGCACATTTTATTTGAAACAAAAGACTGACTATTTGCCGTTGTTTGCTGTGAGATCAAAGATTAATTTGTAGTTACTGAGTGCTGCGAGAGTAGTAAATTATTGCTGCTGTTACTTGTACCGCTAACGTTTGCTCCTCTTCACCCATGTGACTCAGTTCTCCCCCGAGGGATCATTAGACCATGACGTCGGCGCGGCTGAAGTACCTGTCTCTGGGTGTGCTGGTGTTCCAGACGACCTCTCTGGTGCTGACCATGCGATACTCGCGCACGCTGCAGGAGGACGGGCCGCGTTACCTCGCCTCCTCCGCCGTGGTGCTGGCCGAGCTGCTGAAGATCCTCACCTGCGTCTGCCTCGTCTGCAAAGAGCACAGTAAGATTCACCTCCGTTTCCTCTGCAGCCAGAGTGGTGATTCTGTCCTTCTGAAATGATGTGTGTGTGTGTGTGTGTGTCTATATATATATAGTCATTCTTTCTACAGTAGAAATCAAATATTCTTCAGAAAGGTCTTCCCATATCTGTCCCATAAATGTGTAGCACTTGTTTATTTTGCTTTGCTTTCACTCTTCTGTCCAGTTCATCCCAAAGCAGCTCGATTGGTGTTTAAGTCTGGAGACTGTGCTGGCCACTCGGTGTTTTCCAGCTTGTTCTTTTTCACAGCTTGGACTTATGTTTTGGGTCATTATCTTGCTGTAGGATGAACCCCTCACCAACTAGGCGCATACCAGAGGGTATTGCATAATGCTGCAGAGTGCTGTGGTTTGGCGTTTTGGTTCAGGGTGCCTCTCACTCTGTACAAGTCACCGACCCTGGATCCAGCGAAACAGCCGCAGACCGTCACACTTCCTCCTGCAAGTTTGACAGTTGATGCCACACACTGTGGAACCATCCTTTCGCCTACTCGACGGCGTACGGAGATCCTGCGTGATGAACCGAAGATTTCAAATGTGGATTCATCAGTCCATAATACCTTCTTCCAGTCTTCAGTAGTATAATGGCTTCATCAGTGTTTCATATCCGAGGCAAGCCTCTTCGTTTTATTCTGACGTCTTAACGGTGGCTTTCTTGCTGCAACTCGTCCTGTCAGACCTGCAGCTCGAAGTCTTCTCTTCACAGTTGAAACTGAGACTTGCTTTCTACGACCACTGTTAAGCTGTGCTTGAAGCCATTGTCCCGTGGGCCGCCTATCACGCAAGCTGTTAACTCTCAGAAACTTGTCCTCTGATGCAGTCGTGGCTTGGGGTCTGCCAGACCTCTTCCTTTCAGAGTTTGCCCCAGTTTCCGAATGCCTTTTCATGGTAACGGAAACTCTACTCACTGACACCTTCTCTGTAGGAAAGACCTACATTTTTAAGTGTTATGATGGTCCGTCTCTCGTCCATTGTTAATTGCCTTTTGCTCGCCATTTTTGTAGCAACACACTACTTTCTGCAGGTTCAGTACTGTTCAACTGATGCTCACGAGGGTACGGTACCACAGTGAGACAGAGGGGGTTGTAAGGAATCCAGAAAAGTTGGAAGACCTGTGGGAATTAGTAGCACCAGCTTTCAAAGGCTTGATCAACCTCCATTGCTGCAGAACAGCTTTAAATTGTTAACCTATTTTGTGTTCCCTGAAAAATGCCTTTTTGTATAATTCTGAAATGTGCATTATTTTTTAACCTCTGGGAGTTCACCATCTATCTTTGTACCAATTCAGTCTATTCATTGGTCTTGAACGACTTGAGTTATATAACTGGAAAAAATTGGGGTGTTCTAAAACTTTTGACCGGTAGTGTATGTATGTGTGTGTGTGTGTGTGTGTGTGTGTGTGTGTGTGTGTGTATATATATATATATATATAAAAGAGACACTTATACTACATAACCATTCTGTATAATGCAGTCTAGAGTTGGAGTTGGTAAAATGTGATTCAGAAATTTTTTTTTCTAGCTTTGAGTATAGCAAGGTCACACTTCATTCTATAGGACCCTCAGATACAAAGGCCACGCCTCCTTCACTGCAACTAGCAGGATAAGGCCACGCCTCCTTCACTGAAGCTGACAGGAAGAGGCCACACCTCCTTTGCTGTGACTGACAGGAAGAGACCACGCCTTCTTCACTAGGGCCACCAGATACAGAAGCCACGCCTCCTTTATTGCAACTGATATGAAGAGGCCACATATCCTCCACTAGGGCCATCAGATATAAACCACGCCCCTTAAGTCACTGAAGGAACGAGGCCACGCCTCCACTAGGGCTATCAGATACACAGTCCAGGTCTCATTCGTTGTGACTGACAGACAGAGGCCACACCTCCTTTACTAGGACTACCTGGTACAAAGGCCACGCCTCCTTTACTGCACCTGACAGAATGTGGCCATGCCTTTGTTTCTAAGTTTTGTTTCTCTTGTATTACAAGGATAATCTAACATAAGAAGTTCATAGTCACCAATTTAGCATCACTATTTAACCATATTTACTAACCTATGATCTATTTTCCATTTTGTTGTTAGGACTGAAATATTCAGTACCTTTTTAAAATCCCACAATGCACTGCAATAGTATTCTAGATACTAAAATAAACCTGTGTTTTTGCATGAAATAGGCTGCAGTTTGCTATTCCTGCCGTCACTTTGTTTTAGACGTTGGCGTGAACTCGCTCAGAATATTGTAAAAAACATGTTCTAATAAAATACAGTAATAATTGTTGTCTCTCTTCCCTGAGGTCAGTGAGATGTGAATCCCTGAGCTTTCTGTTTCATTTCTCTGACAGTACTGCGGTGTCTTGTCTCTGTCTCGCTGGTCAGGTTACAGTGTCCGTGCTCTGAGCAGCGTCCTCAGGCAGGAGATCCTCCATAAGCCAGTGGAGACGCTGAAGCTGGCCATTCCCTCAGGAATCTACACGCTGCAGAACAACCTGCTGTACGTGGCCCTGTCCAACCTCGACGCCGCTACGTACCAGGTAGTGGAAGGAGAAGACAATTATGCATCCATCCATCCATGCATCCATCCACACAGCTGTATATATACACACATGGATTCATTCAAACTTTGTAAACATCTCAGATTTCATTCCATTCACCCATACATCTGTCTGTGCATCTTGTATTTCATCCATCCATCCTCTCACTCACCCACCTATCTATACATTTCACATTTCATTAATCCATTCACCCATCCGTCTAACTACATGTCTCGTGTTTCATCCATCCACCCATTTATCTACAGTTCTCATGCCATTCATCCATTTGCTCACCCATCTGTCTGCATATATTGCATTCCATCCATCCACCCACCCCTCCACCCATCCACCCATCCAACCACCCATCCATCCACCCACCCTTCCACCCACCCATCCACCCTTTCACCCCTCCATCTACCCAACCACCCTTGAACCCACCCATCCACCCTTCCACCCATTCATCCACCCTTACACCCTTCCACCCCTCCACCCACCCATCCATCCACCCAACCACCCATCCACCCAACCACCCTTGAACCCACCCATCCACCCTTCCACCC
>JAOVYU010000037.1:14458022-14468419 GCA_025674565.1 Synodontis membranacea | reverse complement strand
ATTTATGTATTTATTAAGGCTTTGTAGATCACCTGCGGGTATTTTATTTATTTTAAGCTTTTTTTTTTGTAAAAACCGTGCGCATGTGTGTAAAGTCGCTTTAACGGTTGAATAAACCTTTGTTGTGATGGACTGTTTTGTCTAAAGTGACCTCAGAGGCGGTCCAGCTCAGGAGCACCTCCGTCTGCTCAAAGCCCTGCCTGATCCTCATCTGCTGGTTTGTTTTTGTATGTCGACTTTTGTAAGGGTCTGTCTGATGTTGGAATTAGATCCACTTCGAGCTTTACGTCTGCATCAGTTTTGTTTTACGCTCTGTGTTACGGGCGCGTCCGGATGAGTCGCGGGCAGATGTCTGGAGATTTTATTTCTACTTTGATAGACAAAAACAGGAAAAACAAAAACCCCTCACAATCCAAAACTGATTGATTACTTTTTAAGGTAGTTTTGGGGGATTTCTGTCACTCAGTGACTGTCTAACTGATCAAAAATATTTTTTTTCCTGAACACTGTAAATCTGTTTAACGCTCCTTTATCTGTATTCAGATTTCAATCAGGTTTTTTTTTTTTTTTTGCATGACCTAAACTTATTTTTTTTTATATATGTATATATATTTTTACCACACTGTCTCTAGAAATTATGGAAAACCTTAAAGAAAAAAAAACCAGATATTGAAAGTGAGCAGAATCAGCATAGTGTGTGAATTCCAGCTCTGACAGTTCCTCATCCTCAGCTTCATCACTCCAGTTCGTAAATGGTCTCAACTAGAGATTGGCCTGTTTTTTTTTTTTTGTTTGTTTTTTCTTTCCCCTGATTTGTTGATTTGCACCCGACTAGCAAATTTTGTAGGTTCTGTTTCCCAAAACAAACAAACATCCACCCGTCTATCCAATCCATCCATCCCTCCGATCTATTTTTTATGCTTATTACCCAATTCTTTATCCTTCAGGGTGACTGGAGAAGCTGGAGCCAATCCAAGCTGACTCTGGCTTTTGGATCGGCCAGATTTTCCATTGTGTATCTCAGTCCTTTAGTCCTGTGAATCAATCACATAAGCTTTTTACAAAAAAAAAGAAAAAAAAATTGTATTTGTGTCTGTCGCAATCTCATAATCTTATCATTTAAATTTCATCTTAATTTTAAATTATATTTAAAGAACAAATATCATCATATTCAGTAATGTAATGGAGATCATTTATTAAATTTTATAGTGCAAGGCTTTCTTTTTTTTTTCTTCTTCTTCTTTTCTAGTCTTCGCGGCTGGACGCTTGAAGCATTACGCTGTCCAGTGTTCGTCAGTGCAGTATTTCAAGAACGAGTGGCTGCGTGTATGTAAGATTTATATGGAATTATCATCATAACCAGCAGATGAACTGATTAGATATCGGAACCGACTCGAGGTCACGTATAGTCTTTCGCTTCCTTCCTGTCTTGAGTATATTTTATGGATGTTTCAGACATACACAGTAGCGACAACAGAGACTAGACTTGTTAGGAAAAAATGAAACTCATTATGGTTGAATTTATGTCGAATTTCCGAATATAAGATTATTAATCAGGTTTACTCGGTTCACGCTTGGAAATGTCTTGCTCTGTCGTAGGTTGCTAACTTTTAGCTTTTATTTCTGGTTAGAAATAGAGGAAGAAAAGCTTGAAATGAGTTCACATGGCTAGAAATAGACGGTCCTGTATTTACAGTGTTATGGTATAATAGGAAATACTAGATAAACTTGACCACACTCGAGATTTTTCTCTTGCTCAGGCCTTATTTCTTTTTGCAGCGTGAAGGCCACTGGTTTTGAGTTCTTGTTTTTTTTTTTTTTGCTGGAGTTTTTGAAATCACCTTACACGCCGTATTGATGAAGTTCATCAAGATGCATACATTTCTTTCCCATTAACTTCTAGAGACATGCACAGCTCATGGCGCTCGACCCGTAACGTGACTTAATGTTTACGATACACTTCATCTTGCTCAGGAAATATTACAATTAGAATACGTCGTTAAGCAAATCTGTATTATTATTATTCTTATTATTATGCTTTAAGCAGAAATCTCAAATATAACTGCATGTATGATGTAGGCTAACTGCTGCATACTTATATATATATATATATATTTATATTTTTGAGTGAATGTGTGTTTAAGTATGGTTTTATTTCTTCTACCACGCATACGTATGAGAATTCTCACTCATGCTGCGGACTT
The DNA here is from genome assembly GCA_025674565.1 of Synodontis membranacea. Taxonomy (NCBI): domain Eukaryota; kingdom Metazoa; phylum Chordata; class Actinopteri; order Siluriformes; family Mochokidae; genus Synodontis; species Synodontis membranacea. The sequence goes on along the minus strand of JAOVYU010000037.1, from coordinate 14,466,215 downwards.
TTCTCTAAAACGTTATACAGTATGTATGTTTAGGAGGATTTTTTAAAAATGTTTTTCCTGCGTGCTTATGGCTCATTTGAAGATACATTTTTTTTTTAATTTTTTTTTTTTATCAGGTACAATACCAATTGCAAAAGTGTGTTTTTAAGCTGGATTGAAAATGAACCCATTTTTAAAAAAAAAAAAAAAAAAAAAAACCTTAAAATGTGCAACAGTGTAAAACAAAATTATGCCAAAACTTTTGTACTCTGGGTGTGCAAACATTTGCACTTATGCATACGACATAATTTTTTTTTTTTTTAATGTGTAATATTTTCTAAAAACCAAAAGCAACCACTGTGTTAAATTTGTAATGGTGTGTGTGTGTGTGTGTGTGTGTGTGAGCGCGTGTGTCAGTGTAGGAATGGTTCCTGTCTCACTAATGAGCAGCACTGGGATTCGCTGTTTTTATTCCTTCTCTCTCTGACAGAGCTTCGGCGCTGCCTTCTTTCCCTCTCGCTCTCTTGAATCAATACTGAAGCAACACACATTCCTTTCTCGGGGTAATTATTCTACACAGACTCTCACACTTGGCTTCTGAGGAACTGAATAAATACTGAACACTGACCTCTAATAAAGTTGGAAGTTGTTTGAGATCTGATAGATACTGTACTTTACACCAGCAAGATGCTGGCAGCCAATCCGTTTACTTTCAGCAGTTTCCATCATACTGTAAAATCTCTGAATCTTAGACTGTAGGATAAACCAAAACGCTGTTCTTGTAGAACTGGGGGACATCTGGGGCTTTAGGGCGGCGTAATCAGACCTGCCAACTGTGAAGAGGAATAATGAGTAATCCTGGGACAGGGGAGGTGGAGGGAGACTCAGTAAGTAGTTAAAAAAAAACAACAACTTGCAGTTCATTATTATTATTATAGTATAGTTCTTTTACAAATCGCTTGTCTAACCATTAAATGCTTCCACATAGCTGACTTCTTTTTTTTTTATTTTATTTTATTTTTTTATTATTATTAACCTAAGCCTTTTTTCTCCTCTTTCTTTCAGTCCCTAATAACAGATGTTAATCGTATATTGATCTAAATTTAAACAAAGCATTCATCATTTTCCTTTAGGCGTACTACATCAGTACATCTTTCTGGCAGGAAAATCAGGTCGAGAAGGGAGCAAAAAGCCAAAACGTTGAAGAAGGGGGCGGAGCTTCCGGGGGGTGTTAGTTTACACTGGAGAGTTCAAAACACCTATGCACCTGTCAATCATTCCAGATTCATATATTAATTACTGTATCTGCTGTTTTTGGCATGAAGGTGGAACGTGTGAAGGTTGGCAGGTCTGTACAATTTAAAAGAAAGAAAGAAAGAAAGAAAGAAAAAAAAAAAACCTGAAACCATGACTTAAAAAGGTGAATAAATCTCGAAACTAAGTGCATGTCAGAGCTGTGTGGAAAAACACATGTATGTCCTGAAAGCCATATACGAGACTTGTGCAGTCTGTTATGATCAGCTCCGATACTGATGGAAATGTGAACTTTCTTAAAAAAAGGTTTTGCTGGTTTTCCTGAACAGCACCGGGAAATGTGTGGAAAATGAGTATAGCGCTTTTCTCTTGGTTACGATATCCTACTTTTACCGGATGAAAGAAAGTAGGCCGTGAGTTACGTGTAAAGTTTCCTTCACATATATTTCCGTCACCTTATAATCATGTTAAACAAGGAAGGGTATTGAAAAAATTTCCTCTAATACATAATCGTTGAATTCTGCCGAAGTTGTATTAACAGTGAAATCCAAACCTCATCGATCTTTTTTTTCTTAACCAACTCCCACAGTAGGTATCACATTCCCATCCAGCTGTGAACTGGGTTTTGAGGCGGCTCGCCGGTCCGTATGTTGTGTCTCCGTGCCTCATTGGCTCCCTCCGTCTAGTCAAAGGCAGTAGTGTGGAATTAAGGCAAATGGTCCTATCTGTGGTTCTCGGACGTTTGACCCCAGAATACTGGAATGGTTGCCACACTAATATGGACTCATTTGAAATGGTTGTTTTTGGGACCGGAAAATAAAATATAGCTAACGCCAAGGGACAGTGAAGACTGGCTCGTGCTTCTTATTTCCTAGATTTGTTAAGTCAAGTCAGCCTCCATATCTTATCGGACTGCTGCTCGTGCTACATCACAGGGCTGCTGAACACATGGACGAAACGCTATATGTCCTCTTCTGCATGCATGAGCTCACAGACAGCCAAGACTCGTGTTGCACTGAGTGAGAGTCGAGAGGCAGTATACCGTCCCTAACACCCAGACAGCAACAGCCAGTTTCACTCTGTTGGGCTCCTGAGATTCAAACTTAACATCTCCTGATGACAGGGTGAATGCTGGCCTTTTATCGAAAAATGCCTGAACGTTCTACCTGAGCCAGGAGGATTAGCCCAAAATCCTCTTCACCACTTTCAGCAGTAACTACCACACCCCGGTTCTGTCATCCATCATATTGTCTAATCCCATATTTTCTATTTTCAATATGATGCCAACATTCTCATCGTACAATTTCTGAGGTGTATGTAAATGCAGTCCTGCATTGTGTCAGACCTGATAATGTATGCTTATGACGTAAACCTAATGTACGTTTATGACACCTGGCCATCAGACCCAAATGAGGCTCGTACCCTTCACTGGAACCGAGAGGCCCGAACCTGTTCCGACATGATGCTGGCCCTGTGCACAAAGCCAGCTCCATGAAGACTCCATGGAAATCAAGGGTCCTGCACAGACCCCTGAACCCCATTGGGATGAACCGGAACTGGACCTACTGGACCTCACTAATGCTCTTGTAGCTGAATGAACACAAATCCCCATAGACAGGCTCTGACATCTAGAGAAAAGCCTTCCCAGTTCTTTTCTAAATAAATCTAGAATGGGATGTTCAAAAAGTACATATAGGTATGAGGAGCAGGTGTCCACATACTTTTGGCTGTACGCCATATCTGATCTAAAACCAATCCAGATGCTGAAACTGGTATTGGTCCTGATGCAGATATTCAGTAAGGGGTTGGTGTGTCACATGAGGCTGGTAGCAGAATTGTAATCAGCAGTTAATATATTAAATTCTTTCTTCCTAACATCACTTTGTGCAATTGTAAAATTGAGGTCAAATTTTAAAATATGAGTGTTCGTGAGGTCCAGGAGGTCCAGTTCCGGTACATCTCAAAGGGGTTCAGTGGGATCGAGTTCAGGGGTCTGTGCAGGACACTTGATTTCTTCCACTCCAACCTTGGCAAACCATGGAGTCTTCATGGAGCCGGCTTTGTGCACAGGGCCAGTGTCATGCTGGAACAGGTTCAGGCCTCTCGGTTCCAGTGAAGGGTACGAGCCTCATTTGGGTCTGATGGCCAGGTGACATAAACGTACATTATGTTTACGTCATTAACATAAATTATCAGCAGTTGATATAAATTCAGCAGTTAACATAAAGTCCTTCTGCCTAACATCGCTTTGTTCAATTGAAAAATTGTGGTCAAATTAGAAAAACAGCATTGTTATACAAATGTGAAAATGTATGGACGGAGGGCCAAAGAGCAACAAAAGCAATTTATATATTATATATTTTCAAATGGATCCATATTTGCGTGGAAAAGACCTTACAAATCCAGCTGGGAAACGTATTACTTCACCAACAGAACTCTGTGCTGTCACATCCCGCTTGCCCTGCTGTAGATATATTTCCTGAAAAGGGTTGAGTCAAAAAACCAACTCAATGGAAAGGACTATCCTCTATCCACACTTACTTTTCCCTGAACCAGCTACTTCGAGGGGATCACAACCAGCGGCGTTCCCCTTCTGGGCCGCCACATGAGCACCTGGGCATCATTGGCATTGGGTTTGCCCATGGCGTTCTGGGGAATGGGTTCCATTTGGGTCAGGATTTTAGGCTGGTCCTGGTGAAGAGGCCCAACCAGCCTGGCCCTGGAGCCCAGAGGCATCATGGGATCAACAGCAATGTCCACTTTCATTCTCCACTTGATGGTCTGCAGCAGGATCTTCTCGCACGTTCCGACGTTGAGCGCCACCAGCCACGTGGTGAAGCTCTGGTCACGAGTGATGTGTGTGAGCAGTGGCGTGTTGTTCTCGCTCACTGGCACTGCCCACGTCACACTTGGGTAAAAGTTGTCGTTCATGCTGACAATGAGGCGTGAAGGTTTGGATGTCGGGCCTGAGATGGTTACAGTCTCTGTGGTGTTGCCGTACCACGGGTAGCTCACACCATCCGAGTCGCTGATCGCGCTCACCATGCTGTCCCTCAGCTCCGGGAGCTCCCAGCTCGATCTAAACGGAAGCAAAGGTCAAAGGTGAAAAGGAAAACTGCCATGCTTGCGAGTGCACCATTAATTTACATTTTATTAATTTGTTAGCTAATGTATTTCTACAAAAAAAAAAAATCCTACGTTGGGTTTGTTATCAAAACTGAAAAGAGTGGAACATTGGCATCTACAGTATGTAATCAACTAATTAGTAGCCTAGAAAGCTAATTGCATTGCTATCAATACGATCCTGTAAGTCATGAAGGACTTAAGGAATAATCAGCTACGGAGATAAATATATATCCTGAATTTAAGCTATTAATTATGGCTAGCTAGCCAGCTTTACAGTGAGGATCTAGCTAATAGCTAAGCATTATTATATTAACAGCTAGCTAGATATCTATGAAATAGTCTTGCTGGGTCCTGAGGTTAAAGATATACGACTAGCCGCGTGTATGAGGAAGCATTTGGGAAAACAGGAAAATTTCACGTAACAACTTAGAAGTTGTTACGCATCACTTACGTGTTTACTAGACTGTAGTTTTTATTCTAATATTAGCTGCCATTAGTGTATAGCTGTGATTATGCTACACATTAGCCGGTTGTGAAATTTATCAGCTGTTATTCATCATACGATGAAATCTAAGCTAAAGTTCCTATTTTGTGACGGTATCAGGAGCAGGAAATAGTTTTTCTTACCCAAATGACATCATGTGACTGTTTCACATTGGCCAGATTTACAAAAAACTAAAAAAAAAAAAAATCCTTTTTTTTTTTAATAACTGAAAAAAAAAAATAATAATAATGAACTGTTTGCTAAATCTAGTCAGCGCTAGCTTATTATTAAACAAGCTAGTTAGCATTGGAGCGTTGGGTTGACACTGGAGCATGTTAGCTAAACCTGAATAATATAGTTAGCTAATTAATAGTGTAATAAAACAATATTGTCTTTATTATGTAATTGATGTGTATTAAATATCGCTAGGAAGCTTCTTGTGTTAGACAGAGAGGTTGACATTTTTCGAGCTAAATGATCTAGCTTGCTCGGGTAAACGCAGTAGTAGTTAGTAATAATGTTAAATAAGAGTCCGTTAAATCGAGGAGAACGTTTGCATTTGTGAGTGAGAATGTATTTGTGTGTGTGTTGTTGCAAAAACTTTTTATAATACATAATTTATAAGAAACTTTTCAGTTTTCATAACAACAGCAGGTCAGAGTTGTCAGCGATGTTAGCAATCTTAGAAATGTTAGCGATGTTAGCGATCTTAGAGCTGTTAGCGATGTTAGCGATCTTAGAGATGTTAGCGATGTTAGCGATCTTGGAGCTGTTAGCGATGTTAGCGATCTTAGAGATGTTAGCGATGTTAGCGATGTTGCTAAGACTTTAATGCAGTCACCGATGTGTAAAAGTCCCTATGACTAATTCATAGCAGTGGAGTAATTACTTAGTAATGAGTGTATGTGTTATCATAGGCCAGCTGTGTGTGTGCGTGTGTGTGTGTGTGTGTGTGTGTGTTTGTGTGAAAAGATTCAGTATCAAAGCACATTTTTTAAGCAGGAAGTGTCACTTGGCAGAAAATTCTGGCATCTCGTCATCAAATCTGCTCCATCTGTCACCCACGCAACCTCCACAGGACTCCACACACACACACAAACACACGCACACCTCCACTCAGAAACACACACACACACACACACACACACATGCACGCTCTTACACCTCCACATGAACAGACCCTGCGTGGAGGAACCCAATGAGGCAGTCAGGGGGGGTGTAGGAGGAGTGTGAGAAGATTTCTCTACCTCGTCTTCTCTCTGTCTGTGTACGAGGGAAAGAATTTCGTCATCCTCTCATTACTTATCCATGCTGAAGCTCGGAGAAAAAAAGGTGCGAACGCTTTCCTTCGGGCTTCTGAATGAAACAGACCGTAGCTGTTAACTAGCTCTCTAGCTCCTTGTCTTTAGCTGACATGCTCCAGTGACTTAACAGGCCCTGTATTTTTTTTTAAAGCTCGTTCACTTATTTCATAGCAAGAAGCTTGCAGGTTAGATTACAGTTTACTAAAGAAAGGCATGTTGTGGGCTACTTGGTTTCCTTTGCGTTTAATTTTGTGGAGCATTTGTGTAACAAATGAACTGTTCTCGTTTACATTATAGCAGCTATAAAGTCACTCTCTAATTAACCTCTTTTTTTTTTTTTTTCCTCTGTCAGGAGGTTAATAAGAAAAAATTAAATAAGAAAAAATGCTAGACTCTTCTGCGGATCCTGGAAAACTTTAGAGTTTTACCTCTGATTCTACCTTAGAACATGGAACCTGAGTACATGGAGCGTCTGTTAACGTATTCATATAAAAAAATATTTAAAAGGTCGGCAGCACTGTGGTACAGAAATACTGTACATCTTGATCTGTGTATAGAGAGTCAAAAGCAGTAACGTGACGCCACTTAGAGTTTATGTAGAGTTAAATGGTAAACGTTGTCGCCATTCGGTCGTGATGGTCTTTTAAAGTTTCGTGACCTGCTGTAACTTAGGCAGGTCACATGGGTATGCTCGTGAACTTACATGCCGATGTCTCCGTAGGTGTTGTAGAACTCCATCTGAGTGCAAGCCTGGATCCATCCAACCACCCAGGTCTCGTGGCGAGGGATGGGCGGCATGACCACGCGGGCAGAGGCCTTGAAGTACGGTGTCCTGTAGCGCAGCACAATAGGCGAGTTCTCCTCGATCACCGTCGGGCACTGGTCGATAGTAGCCGACATGTCGCACACGGTGATGTTCTCGCGTTTGACCCGCGACTTACAGCTGAAGCTCTGGACGCAGCCCATGGTTGAGAGGCGCGCTTTGAGCTCGACCAAAGAATTCGCATCAGTGTGAGTTAGCTAGAGTTGAAATGATCACAGACTCGGTGATGGTACATAATCACAAAGCGGCATGCACAGTGGTGTGTAGAAGACCATCACATCTCCTCAAGAGCAGTCCGTCAACTTTTAACACCGGTTTTAATTCGACGAGCTGAGTTGGGTGGAAATGCTACACGAACTCCAACAATCGAGAATCTGATTCGATCGCAGTCAATCTCCAGAACGTCCTGGTCTCCAGTACGGTGCCACACTGATGGATCTTCACCAGATCTTCATTTATTTCAAAAAAAAAAAAAAAAGATTTTAAGGAAATGATAATAATCCAAGATATGAGACAGAGACAGAGAGAGACAGAGAGAGAGAGAGAGTAATGAAATGATCCTCAGTATCCAAATCGTTCTCCTCCAGATGTTCTAGGTTACCTTAGAACCTTCAGAGCCTCCTTCCATCATGCTTTAGAGATGTATAAAGATGGCACATCACATCGCTGATCTCTGAAGGTGCTTTTCTTCTTCTTCCTTTTTTTTTGCTCCACAGGAAACGTGTCCCCCTTTTCTTTTCTTTTCTTTCTTTCTTTTCTTTTTTTTTTTTTTTTTTAGCCCTCTTCCTTCTTTCTAGTCCGCGTTTTCATGTCACTAACCGGACACGGCGGCACGAGGCTCTGCTCTCAGCCGGTCTCATCTCCTCTGATGGCGCTGAAACAGAAGAACCGCAGCGGATTCACGGTGATGCTGTCGAGCCCCGGGGAACGATCCGGTCGCGCGGTGGACAGAGGCGGGAAGAAAACAAAACGTCCCTTATCATCATCCTCATAGCATCATCATCATCATCATCATCATCATGCACCTACACAGAGCTTACGAGCAACAACGCCTTGCATGGCTGAGGAGGAACAGAGGAACAGAGGTGTGGAGATCAAAAAGAGTCGAAAGCAGAAGCGAGATTCCTCTCATTAGCGCATATTTCCGTATCCGCCGGTACTCGAGCGCTGTTCGGTTCTCGGTGGTGCTGAATGCGAGGAGGAGGAGGAGGAGGAGGAGGAGG
>JAOVYU010000037.1:14441132-14443421 GCA_025674565.1 Synodontis membranacea | reverse complement strand
TGATGATGTTTCAGGTCATATTTAAACAGAAATATAGACAATTCTAAAGGGTTCACAAACTTTCAAGCACCACTGTATGTATATGTTTTGAGCATGATGTCAATTTTTGCGCTATTTCATGATAATCACTGAATTATGTGCGAGTCAGTATGGGAATAAATGGGAGTAAATGGGAGTAGAATACTTTGAAAATATATTTGTTTTAAATGAAAATGAAAAATGTGTAACCTGGTTGCCTTAAAATTACGAGTTCATTAAAACTCATATATTAAGCTAGCACAATCAGGCAATCAAGATTCCTCATGCTAACATATTATATGAGGTTCAATGAACTCAAAATGCTAAGGCAACCAGGTTACATATTATTTCAGGTTAAAGCAAATCATTTTTATGGTGAATCAAATCATGTGACTTTGTAGAATTATCGGATGTGATCAACACAGCAAATAAATGGCATTTAAAGATGACTTCAGTTATTAAGATTTATATGCAAGCCAAAAGGCTGACAAAACTGGGGAAACAATGATTGCTTTCCAGATGGCACTCAGGCCGTTCAGATATCAATAAACTGCAAATACAACACTTGTAAATCAACAGCATTGTTAATTGGTGTGAATTTTCTGTGTGGATGGATGGATGGATAAATCAGATTCAGAAATAGTACAGTGCATTCATTACCTAACCCAATTCTGGTTAGTTCATTGCGTTCTCCATGAGGTGGCAGGAAAACTTGATCAGCATTTGGCAACAGGAACAGCTTTATTCTCCAAAGTGAACTTGTTGCACTGCTTTGTGTTTCTGCAAAAAAACAGAAATGTAGCTCTTAATCGTACTGTATTGTCGTACGACCGTCCCGGCTTCACCTCTGGCAACTCAGAAACTTTTCATTTCACTCTTCATATTCAATCACCATATGATTATAGGGTTCTCAGCCACACACATACCATTTGAATATGTTACTATTCATATGATTGCTTTTAATCTGTTGTCAAGAATCTAAAATTGAATTACTGCTAAAAAAAAAATAATAATAATAAAAATTTAGACAAGCCCTTTAACATAAAGGAAGCTGGTCCCCATTGATCAAGTTATCATGTGATGAAGGGCACCTGCAGGTGAGCAACATCTCCAAGGCCTGCATAAAAGGCACATGCTTAGCAGATCCATACATTCTGCCCTGATCATATCTGATAATAACATCACTGAGTTTTCTCATACTTTCTGTAGGCTACACAGAAGCCAGCAAACACCTTTGGCTATCTTACTGTTCAGACTCAAGCAGCAGGTGAAACAGATCACATGCATTAAGTCGGTATGTTTAGTTTTGAAGGTTAATGCTAATGTGTATTTTAGTAGGCCAGGTAACACTTACCCATCATCCTTCCTCTTCCTCTTCTTCCTCTTCGCCTCTGAAATGTGTCTCTTGTGGCTCTTAGCATGGTGTCTTCACCCCTCTGGGATTCCAGCTCCTGTCCTGCTGAATCATGCGTGTGCCAAAGGCGAATAAAAACGCTGTTAAAGCCACTTTCATCGGAAGTCTGGCTCATGATCGCCGGAACACAGGTGTTATTACGGAAAGCGTGTCTGCTGGAGCGTGCACGTGTCTGTCGGGAGCGCGCAGCACTGTTCCCGCCAAAAGGAACGTTTCTTTTAACACGTGGAAGCGACATGTTTCTCTTTATGCGGTCTGGTACAAGTCATATAATATAGCATACTGTAAAAATACTGACATACAACAAACAAGCAAATAAAAATAGGTTCTGAAAATAGTTTTAGTAGCTACACTACTAGTACATTATTACAGTATATTAATATTATTAATATGTATTTATATATTTTTTTATTAACACATGGAATACATAAACATATATGTAATAGAGTCTACATTAAGTGTGTAACAATTGTACAGTTTTTACGAAGAAAAATTACATTTGGTACTAAAATGTTTTCGCCAAAACGATCCTAGTTGTCAACTAGTGAATGTTTACACGACTTGCACCTTGTCCTCGACTAGTGCGCAGTTTATCCTAACTAGTAAGGCCTACTCGTCGACTAGTGCGCCAAAACTAGTACGGTCGTGTGGTCACCTAGTGGACCATTTTTAGAGCGCACTAGTGACACTAATAGTGTCAAAACACCCTCATTAGTGCTACTAGTTCACGTTTTGGCTTTTATGAGTGCTACTAGTTGCAGTGCTTCGGGCCAACATGTTGAACTAGTGCGCTAGTGTAAATGAAGCAGGTGGGATCATGGGAAAATCCTGAACGCTTAGGATATTTAGTTTTGAAC
>JAOVYU010000037.1:14428632-14436132 GCA_025674565.1 Synodontis membranacea | reverse complement strand
TTCCCGTACTACCGTGAAAAGTTCCCAGCGTGGCAGAACTCCATCCGGCACAACCTATCGCTCAACGACTGCTTCGTCAAGATCCCACGCGAGCCCGGTAATCCGGGAAAGGGCAACTACTGGACGCTGGACCCGGACTCAGCCGACATGTTTGACAACGGTAGCTTTCTGCGCAGGCGGAAGCGCTTCAAGAGACACCAGAACAGCGACGTGGTTCTCCGTGACGCGGGCGGATTCCTGCCGGGATTTGGATACGGCCCTTACGGCTGTTACGGCCCTGGTGCCGGTGGCGCTGGCGGCTACGGACTGGCGCTACAGAACTTCCACGCGTACCACCACCACCACCACCCTGCAGGGACGTTCCCTTTCCAGGGCGCGCCATGTCCCCTTCCAGCCGTGCCCTCGTCCATCTTTTCCTCGTCGCCGCACACCGTGCCGCCCTCTCTGCTGGGAGCAGATCTTAGGAAGCCCTTCTACCCACAGCTCGGTCCCGCACTCACGGCTCACAAAACGGACACAAACACGTCGCGCCGCCCGTCTTTCTCCATAGACAACATCATCGGCGCGACCAACTCACCGCCCTCGGCACCATACAGCTCGCAGTTACCGGCGGGTCAGGCACAGATCTTAGCCATGCTCACACCACCATCCTCCAACCACTTGAACCTCTCTCCGGAAACGATGGCACCCAGCTCGTGCGCAGACTTTCTCCGGTAAAATGAGGACAACGAACTTTTTTTTTTCTAGTCATGGCAAGCGAGCCTGAATGCGCCGCGGTCCGTTTTTAAAATCCGACATTTTGCCAAGGTAGGAACTGACTTTTTGTGAGGCTAAAAATTCTCTCTTTTTTGTGAAAATTTGAGAGTAAACAAAACAACAACAAACAAACATAATTAATTACCTTATATTTATGAACTGTAAATATGTACAATATTGAAAAACATCACCATGTGCAGGAAGAAATGAACTTTAAAAAAAGAGAAAGGAGTCCGAGGTTAACCTTTGACCTTTGATCTCCAGTCCAGCTGTTTTTAAACAGGAAACCATTCAGTTAATTTTATTTCATTGTGAACAGTGGATTTTCCTGTCGGCGCGCTTAACAGATTGTTATTGCTCTTGTTATGGTTTATATATTTTTTGTGAGTTTTGTGAAAATGAAAGCACTGTTTAATAGTAGAGAGACCGAAAATATCGACTCAGGTTTACTTTTTTTTTTTTTTTTTTTTTTTTTTTTTTTTTTTCCTGAAAAGCACATTGCCAGAGACAGTGGGGTTTCTGCCCGAACAGCGGTATATCAGTGTCAATTATAGCTGTTTCCAATTTTTATTTTTTTGTCTTTAGGCAAAAAAATTATGTGGCGTTGATGTAACTCGCATTACCTCTCCTCCTGTCTGACTGTGCGTACGTTTTGTTTCTTATTAATACATTGAAGATAATCTGTGAAGAGAATGTCGCTATGTTGTAAAAAAAAAAAAAAAAAAAAAAGCAAATAAAAAATAAACACACGTCATGTTCATAGGTCATTGGGTTGTCATGGCAAGAAAATAAATGTTGTGAATTTTAAAGCTGTTTTTCTCCGTTAAATTTTTGTACTCTCTAGGGACAGGTTTAAATTAGCTATAAATGAAGATCAATTTAAAGTGCGCACACGTTAGCCTGCTTAAGGAGTCTGCAGCAACATTCTTATTCGCTTTCAGATTTGTGGTCTATTAATAACTACGCGTGTTTTTTTTTTTTTTTGCAAATAATGGAAATTAATTAGAGTTTTCAAATAACCCCACACTTTTATATGGGACCCTACACAGTTTTATAGACTTATTTTCTTTTAAACCTGACAGATTTAGAATTCACTCTGCTTTCATATATAGAGATGCAGTTCATTTGTTCCCTCACATTTCCAAACTTTAAGGCATATTGTGCATTAACTACAAGATACTATTGTAGATTCATGGTGGGGTAAATATCAGCTTGTACAGGTGAGGGAGGCCTGGTGTAATGAGTGCTAAACTTACCTGCATGACCTAAATTTACTAATTTAGATAGAATTTTTTTGGACTGAAACCCAGTAACGTTAAAAAAAAAGGCCACACGTAGAAAGTTCTGGTAAAAAAAAAAAAAGTGTTAATGAATAAATATTTGAATAAACATCGAAAAAGCATTGTATAACAATGAATAGAAATTTTCAACAAAGTCCCGCAATACCCGCATCTCAAGTAAAGCTTTTTGAAAAAACATGCAAGTAAAGATTTTTCCAGGTTTTCCTACTTTAAAAATTATTTTAAAACAGGTTTTGCATTTACAACATCTGTGAACAAATGTAATGTTGAAATAGGTTCAGAATGATTTTTTTTAAAAACATTTTATTTATAATGTGTAGCCAAACATTTTATTCTTTGTAAAATTAACCTAACAAAAGCAGCAATGTATTGTGTCTATTTTAAGATCTTTGCTTGTTAATTTTTATCTGAGTTTATTGATGTTATAAAAAAAACAAACTAATTTGGCTATTTCCCCACAAATTTAGGTTTATTTATTTTGTTTTTAAAATTGCGCTCCTTTTCTTCTTTTTTAAAGGTCGCGACACCTGTAGTGATGAACACACTTACCATATTGCAATTTTAAATTTTGCACCTACAACCTACAGAGGTGAAAGAGCATGCTTGTCCCAGGATTTTAAAGTGAAATCTATTTATAATGTTTTTTTTTAATTATTATTTTTAAAGTTTGCATTTAAATAATTTCTACAGGTTACAATAAACGCTTGCAATGCTACATTGGAAATGTCGTTGGACAACAGTGAACTTTGCCCGTTTTCAATACTTTATTTATCATTTTATTGAAACTATTTATTAGTTTATCTATTTATTAGCCTATTAGAGGAGAAGCTGTCCTTTCCTGATAAACAGTGAAGCTGCGCAACTCATACTCCCAGTCCCAGATTTTGGACTGAGATCTTGAGCTGATCTGATTTTCCCTTCTTACTTCATTATAAAAAAAAAAAAAAAAAAAAAAAAAAAAAGCTATGAACTTTGTTCGTTCATATGCTAATATTTGCAATCAATAGCCCATGATTAAATTCTCTGCGGATTTTAGGCTTATACCCTATTCCTAAAAGTAGATCTGATGTATTGTATCAGGCCAAAATATGCAAATAACTCTCCTGTAATATGCGTAAAGATCAAATAAACCGCGCATGCGTGGCATTATAATTGAGTTTCTCTGTCAAATGACAAAAAAGAACTAAATGAAAGGAGAACATCAGGGTCTGAAAGCCTGTAATTGAATGTGAGGATCCTCATGTGGATCCATTACTAATTAGCACATTCTGTTAGCTGTAGCATATTTGTATTTATTTGCTTTTATAGGCTACAGCTTTTTTTCAGAAATCAATTTTTTTCCTTGTTTGTTGGTGGAGATTTTGTTGCTATGTTGAATCGGAATAAAAGTAAGCACAATGTGAGACTATACACACACACACACACACACACACACACACACACACAAACACACGCGAGAGAGAATGAGAAAAAAGAAGAAAGTCTTTTCAAAGCGGTTTTCCCCCCCGGAGTTTGTGTGTGTGTGTGTGTGCGTGTGTGTGTGTTTGGGGAACATGAAGCTGAACAACAACAATAAAAGCCCAGATTATTCACGAATCTGTCTCATGCTGGACCCGAGCAACACGCTTGGGTGGGAATGAAATCTGCTCGGGTCGAGCGTGAAATGGATTTGAGGATCTGGCTTTTTTGTATCTTGTGTGTGTTCCTCTTTTGTCTGCTTTAAATGTTCCCCCAAAACACGGCGACTCCATGCGGGGTTTCTGACAAACCGCTTTATCATTTGAGAAGTTAACAGAAGGCGCTAGACTCTCTGTTTATTTCTATTTTTGTTTTTAATTTTTTTTATAGAGAACCAATAAACACAGCTTTCATTTAAAATGTGTTCATTTTAACACAGAAATCTGCATTAAAAAAAGTAGTTTACCCTTTAAAAAAAAGCCGAGAAAGTCGATCAGGCGCGATTCTTATTTTTTTTAAACGTATTAATTTATTCATTAATAAATAAATTTACAGAAAATACTCAATGAACACATTTTTATATTAGATTTTTATACGTTAAAAAATTATTATTAGCATTAGCTACTACATTTTTATTCTTGTTGTTTTTGCCCTTCCTTATTGGCCTAAATGATTAGTCTATGCTGTGCTTTGTTTCACCAATGCCTTTTATCTAAATTATTTATGTATATATATACATTTTCATTTAAAATAAGAGAACGTTTTCCACGATGCCAAAAAGAGAACTTTAGTGAAAATGTGTCATAAATAAATAGATTTAAAATACTACTACTACTATTATTATTATTATTATTATTATTATTATTATTATTATTATTATTATTATTATTGTGATGATGATGATGATGAAGTGGTCATTACCTTTTAAATTAGTTTGACACCAATCCACTCAGAGGTCATGTGCATATAGAGCTCTCTCTCTCTCTCTCTCTCTCTCTCTCTCTCTCTCTCTCTCTCTCTCTCACACACACACACACACACACACACAGAGTAATACTAAACGCTGAAGGTCAGCGGAAAATTACACAACTGCGTGTACATTTGGTCTTTGCTGACCACAAAATTGGGCACACCTACACACACACACACACACACACACACACAGAGAGAGAGAGAGAGAGAGAGAGAGAGAGAGAGAGAGAGAGAATGAGAGAGAGAGAGTTTTTAATATATTATGTTATATTATGTTTTTAATATAGCACGTATTATCATTTGTTATTAAAGCCTAACATTCGCACAACATGCAATATAAAAAATAACTAAAGTCTAACAAATCTCTCAGTCTATAAATGCAAAATAGGCGAAGACTCATGAAAACACAATGATGAGGAGAAATGCGATTTTCTCCAGAACTGCGTCTTAGTATTTGCAATGGCAGTGATTCCCAACCACACACACACACACACACACACACACGTCTTAAATTAGTTTCCCAGCATTCAAGTATCGAATTAACATTAGTTGAAATCTGTAGAGCGGTTTTATTAGTTTTATTAAAGACTCTAAGCGATTAAAATCCATTCCGACATTGTTACAGCTTTGGGGAACTGTTCACAGCCGTCTTTCCTCTCTCTCTCTCTCTCTCTCTCTCTCTCTCTCTCTCTCTCTCTCTCTCTCTCTCTCTCTTATTCTTATTTTAATTCCTTTTTTTTTAATGCTCAGACTGATTCCACCTCACCTCACCTCACCTCACCTCACCTGTCGTACCTCCATCACACAGCTATATAAACTGAGGTTTAATTTAGCAGTTGTCTTGCAGCACATCTTTAAAAAAAAAAAGGAAAGGAAGAAAAGTAGATCAAATGACAGAACGAAGGGATAATTAGAGGAACAGTGAGATTGTTACTCCGTCATTTAACACCGCCGATTTTATTGGACGCGATTTGTCATGGAAAAAAAAAACCAAGAAGGAGAACTCTTTACTTAGATGGAGATCTGTGGTCTTGAGCTGACTGCTCCATGTGGCAAATCACATGCCTGCCTCCTCCGATCGAAGCGACGGTGTTAAATCGCGGGTTAACAAGCTGTACATCTCTCTAATTATCCCTTCTTTCAGCTTTCATTTTACTCCCCCCCATGTGGTGAGTTAGTTACACCACTGAGCAAGCAGGACCACCCACAATCCCACAAGCACTCTACAAGCCTACACCAAAAAACTCATATACATGGTTTAACTTACTTACTTATTTATATTTAGGCCTACGTGTGGTTTTAGACACTTTTGTGTGTTATTTTTGACTTTCACATTCAAAATTACAATTCTTTTCACACGTGATTGTTTCCACAGGAACCCCCCTCTCCTTATTAGCCTATTTTTTTTATTATACATAATTTTTGTTTTTATTTATGTGCTATTTTTGACTTTCACGTGTTGTGTTGTGCATGTGTTATGTTCACATACGATTGATTTTTTTTTCTCATGTAGGGCGCATGTTTTTCCCCCACGTGATTGTTTCTGTACACAAACACACACATGCAATTTTATTAGATTTGTATACTAGATTTTTATACGTTATTTTCACAAAAAAAAAAAAAAAAAAAAATCCACGCAATCGTGCTGGACGTATTCCCAACCTGACTTTTACAGTCGACAATATTACATTTTCACGTGGATTTATTCGCACATGTTTTTTTTTTTTACAGATCATCCTATTTTCTTCACGTGCTTTAATTTTATTTGTGTGATCTTGCTACACGAATAATTTTTACAATCATTTTTACCTGTCTAATTTTCAGATGTGATTTTCTCTGGTGAGTAATTATTTTTTTTACATTACTCATCTTGATGTCACATGTTTGCAACTTAGGTTACCTATAACGCTGAAATGCACGTGATCATATCATTCACAAAATCACAAGTGCAAAGTAAAGGATATTACCATAAGTCATATCTACAACCTATATAACCAGCTTAAATACACTGATGATATAAAAACAGAAAACAAGTCTGAAAACTAGTCTGCACTCCCGCTATGTAGTAATTAATTCATTGTGTAATTCTTTACAGATGTTGCTTCTAATGCTTACTCTAAATTGAAACACGGCCCCCTTTTCTCACAGGCTGAAAAGTCTGAGTCCAAATCACACTGCACTACTGAATACTAGATCCAAATAAAAACGTCACCTGTGGACGCACTGTAAAGTGCAGCGGCGTGCGCGGTTTAGGAGCGTTACCATGGCGACAGTGTTGGGTGACGCATTAGTCCGACACTTTTACTATTGGACAATTTGTTTTCCACCCGAATTATTTTTACACTCGTCTTGTTTATTTGTTTTTTTGGGTTTTTTTTTTACTGTGTGAGCTCGAGCTGCTGAATCTTCCGTTTTCAGCGCGAGGAACATTTTCACCTCTGCATACACACACACACACACACACACACACACACCCATGATATGCTCGACATAAATGCCCAACAAGAAATATATAAATAAATGAATAAATGCGATTAAGTATATAATTTAATATATACTTATTATAATTTTTTTTATATAAATTATTATTATTATTATTATTATTATTATTATTATTATTATTATTATTTATAGTAATTCACAGAAGTTAGTCCAGAAAATGCAGCTAAAGTCCATTTATTTAAGTAGCCTGCTGATTGAAACATGAAATAATGATATCACATTTCACATTAAACACCGTCTACTAAGCACTGAGCACGTGGCCATACAGGATAATGGAATAACTTCTCTCCAAGCCTGTGCGGGATCAGATAAGTCAGGATGAAGTATTATAAGGATAGTTCAGTCTGAAAGGGTTTAGTCCAGAGTGTTTCGGCGCCTGCTATTTACAGATCATTATCTATGACCTATTGTGTCATGTTTCTGAACAACACCAGCTTTGATATGTCACGTCCTGTGGGAAATTGAGGAACACACACGTGTGTGTGTGTGTGTGTGTGTGTGTGTATATATA
>JAOVYU010000037.1:14413710-14425096 GCA_025674565.1 Synodontis membranacea | reverse complement strand
ACTAGGTAGAGTGTAGGGTATAGAGTGTATGATAATGCACTAGGTAGGGTGTAGGGTGTAGAGAGTATGATAGTGCACTAGGTAGAGTGTAGGGTATAGAGTGCATGATAATGCACTAGGTAGAGTGTAGGGTATAAAGTGTATGATAATGCACTAGGTAGGGTGTAGGGTGTAGAGAGTATGAACTATTATTGTTTTGTTATAATATGTGTATGTACTATACATAGGGAATGATGAATTTAATCCTATATAATTGGACATACTGTATAGTATAGTATAGTATAGTATAGTATAGTATAGTATAGTATAGTATAGTATAGTATACAGTATAGTATAGAGGCAATAAATAGGGTGTGTTTTTAGCACAGTGCACTTTTATATAAACAGCCATTTAGGTTGTAAATTGTCTTGTTAAGATAACAACAACAAAAGTCAAGGTTCAAGAAAAAAACACTCAAGATATTCTTGCTGTCTTTTAGAGAGTTACAGTTAGACAGCATTATATTCTGAGCTGAAATTGGAGATTTTGTAGAATTTGTTCAGTAGTTCAGAGTTGTGAGGTGGTTTGCAATACTCTCCCACTGAAAATAGCCTAAAAGTAAGAAAAGCTAAAGTGCTAATGCAAATTTCATCTCATATCTTGGTGGCATGTGAAATTTAGTTTGAAAGGATGTTTTTTAAAAAAAACCATTAAATTACAGTTGTCTGATTGAATATTGAATGTTTTCAGGCTTTAAAAAAAAAATCCTAAAAAGCATTTGAATTAAAGACCTTGAATAAAAAAAAAAAAAAAAAAAAAAAAAATCTGTTCATGTGCCTCTTTCACGCAGAGAATTTTCCACAGCTCTGAACACAAACACGCACTGTCAGACATCTGAACAGCAATAAACAGTGATTTTCAGGCTACCGAGTCGCTGGAGTAACCTTCCGTTGAAATTTATGAAGTAACCAAAGCTATCTAATAGCTAAAGTGCTAATGTGAGACTTGCCTCATATCTTAGCAGGCTATAAAATATAAACCTGCGGTCTGTCTGAACAGAAATAACTTACTGAATCGCAAACGTCTTCAGACGGAGAGGTATGCTATCATTTCTTTGAAAAAAAAAAAAGTTTAAAACTATACTCTCGTGTCAGATTTAAGCTAAGCTAGCTGAAAACAGAATTTTCCACAGACAAAAAGTCAAACACATTGAAGACATCTGTCAGAAACAAACAGTTTGAGATTTTAAAGACATCTTTATAAAAAACAAGCCTGGTTTTCTGGAAAAAAATGAAAGGATTAAAAAAAGTGGAAGCTTAGTGTAAAGCAGGCCGAGTGAAAGCCGATCACAGGGAGGTCGCGAGGCCAAGCTTTTTAAGACTAACGTTTATTTAGAGAAGCGAGCGTGTGTCTGTGACGCTCAAGCACAGCGCTAATGTCTTTAGCAGAGTTCTCCTGGCTACACACGCTACTGCGAGTTTTATTTATATGTCAAAAATAATCCAAATAGTCAAAGATTAAAAATAATCAGGTGTATTAAAATGACATTACTGATAAAGTTAAATAGGTTTTATTTTAAATTCTACCAAATGATGGAGTTCCTACAAAAACTCCAAAGCGTTCTTTGGTCTGCCTTATAAAGTTCTAATGGGAACCTTTTTTTTGTCTACAATATCCACAAGCTGATATTTTTTCCTTTTAATAATAATAATAATAATATTAATAATAATAATAATAATGAAAAGTTCTATCTTTCTAAGGAAATTTCTTTTGGATGGTTCTACAAGGGTTCTTCAGTTCCGTCCCTCTATTCGAGGAACCCTTGCATGTTATTAACTCTTTCATAAAAGTTTTCTTGAATGGTAAATAGTTGCAAATATCATAAGGGCTTTTACACATTTAGGGGGATAAATCTAAGACCTCTTAATAGTACTACCTGGAACCTTCTCTAATAAGATCCCTTCATTTTATAGTTCTAAATAGAACCTTCAAGCTTTCACTGACCAAGTCCTCAGTGTTGTAGGGTACTACATAGAGTTTATCTTTAATAGGGGAACCACTAAATGTTCTTAAAATGTTATAAGGTTTAGTGGATATGTTTCAAAAAGAGTTCTTCATGGAACCTTACCTGATAGGAAACCTTTGAAGGTTTTCCCATCACTACAGTTTCTCTCCATACTAAGAACCATAACATTTTCTTAAATTAAAAAAAAAAAAAGATTGATTACATTTTGGACATATACATTTTTTGAAAGGGGTTCTACTTAGAACCTTTTCCAATAGGAACCCTTGCTGTATGGTTCTATAACCTTTAGAACCTTCTATAAAGAGCTCACCCTGAGGGCAACCAAGACCTCTTAAGGAATGGACATGGAACATGTTCTG
This sequence comes from Synodontis membranacea, assembly GCA_025674565.1. Taxonomy (NCBI): domain Eukaryota; kingdom Metazoa; phylum Chordata; class Actinopteri; order Siluriformes; family Mochokidae; genus Synodontis; species Synodontis membranacea. Next base: position 14,422,731 of record JAOVYU010000037.1, on the reverse strand, counting down.
TTACTTAACCCTTTGTTTATGGATCAGTGGGGAAATGCTAAAAAAAAAGGGAAGAAAAAGAAAAAGAATTTGAAAAATAAATTAAAAAAAATAAGGCAAACCAAGAACTTTTAAGGGTTCCACATGGCACCTTTTCTTATTGGAAACCCCTTTGTTGTAGGGTTCTACGTAGAATATTTATGAGTTCCTAAATGTAAGACCTCCAAAGGGTGCTGCACGGAACAGGTTCTGATTGGAAACCCTTTGCTGAAGATATATAAAACCTTCTAAAAAGACGCATTAATGAGGACCTCTTACAACATAACATTAACATTTTCATGAAGACTATTTATAGAACCGGAAAGCAGAAAAGGTCCCAAGATCAATCTGTTTATCAACACTAAACTGTTAACCATCCAAAGAAACCATGAGGAACCTTTTTTCTCTGGACGTGTATCCAAAGACATTGTCCATTTTGAAAAGTAAGAATTGTTTGTGTGCATGTATGAGTCAGTTTGTATGAGTAGTAGGCTATAATATGTATGTTTGTGTGTGTGTGTAGTGGGAGCCTTCACACAGCCCAGTGTTTTACAGTTTGTGAAATTGAATTAGATACGCTCAGGAATCTGACCCCGTGCAGACCTGCACATTTTTCCAGCTCCCCAGTTTGTGGTGTTTCGGGGTGTTTTTGTTTGTTCAGCTGGAGCAGCGTGTCGCTGTGCTCCGTGCTTCTCTCCCTCCGACGGGTCCTTGCGCTCTCATCGCTTCTGCTTCACCCTCTCCTCCTCCTCCTCCTCCTCCTCCTCCTCACACACTCCCGCACGCCACCAACGTGGATCTGAGCAGCTCTGGAGGAACACCCACTGACACACATTAAAGCCACAGTTCGCTCCAAAGTGAAATTTATTTAATTTCCCTCCTTAACCTAATCACAAGCAAGACGTGCTTAGCGTCTGAGGTCCCCTTCTTTAGATTAGCGTTGGAGCTCTGAAGCTAAAGTAGCTAGCCAACGAAGGTTAAGAATTGAGAAACGGATTTGCTCGGCATGTTAGAAAAGTCACACAAACTTCACATCTGCATTATTATTTGTAGAATTACACGTGAATTTTCAGATCAGACGTGTGCAAAGCACACAGCATTAAGGCGTTTTTTTAAGATCTGAGTTTCACCGATGAAATCTGTGTTCTATTTATTGACATACTTTTGATCATACTTTTTATCCATTTATTGTTACATTTAACACATCCATCCCCAAAAAATAACTTAGTTTGCACTTACATCATAACAGCTATAAACAGTCATTCCCTCACCAGCCCCTTTTTTTCCCCTCTCTTGTAAAATTAATAAGACCAAAAGATATTTCCAAAACGTAAAGTTGCAGCTTTACCTCTGTCTGTTATGAAGCGCTGAAACTGGAGACTCCTTACATAAATGCAAAGTATCATCTGTTACACATCTGTCCTTCTTAAACAGCAACACTTCTTAAAGCTGTTTATTATCCTTAGATTATGTAGATCATCTGTATGTAAATATAAGACCCCTCAAATGAGCTGTTTCTATAGAAACAGAAATGGATTAGAATGACTGCATTCATACAAATTAAAGTGCTCTGATTTGAATTTTAGCCGGACCAATCAGATTTGAGAATCCAGCAGCCATGCATTATAACACTGATTTACCGTAAGCTTCTAAACTAACTGGCAACATACAGCAAGGCTTAGTCTACTGTAGGCCAGCGAACATGCCGGGTTTTGCTTTGTTCACTTCTTCATTCCGTTCATGACGTGTGTTTTTTATGACTGTCGGTTTTGCTGTTGTTCTTGTTTCCGTAAAAATAAAACAATCTACTGTGTGTTAGGCCATGTGTTAGCAGCAAACGAGACAACGTGTATGTCAAAAATAATGTAGCCTTTTATTTACGTCCTTCAAAGAGAAGGGTTTTTTCAGAGAAACATTTGACACCTAAATGAAGCACAAGTGAGAATTTGCTGTTAAATCACACAAGATAAAAAAGTAATAATAATAATTTAAGAAGAGAAATGTTCTGTTGGGATGACGAACACTTGTGGGATATACTGTAGAGCAGCAATGTTAAAAAGCCACGCTTGTGTGTCGGTACATTAGCATCACCGGGCCCTAATGCACATACACACATACACACTTGTGTCTGAAGTGGTCCAAAATGCAGGATCGAAACCTTTTTGGATCTCTATTTCATCTGGGAATTTCTCTTCAAGTGACCCGGAGGAGAAGCTGATAGGGGTTCAACAAACCCGAGTTTCACAGCACGGGCCTTGATGTTGCACCGCACTCGAGAGTCAGTTCACCCCGTTTCTCCCAAATCCGAGGTAAAGTGTGTGAGTGTGTGTGTGTGTATGAGAGAGAAAGAAAATAGGTGGGAGGGAGTAGAAGGGAGAGAGAGTTTTGTGTGTGTGTGTGTGTGTGTTTGGGGGGCACTCATTAGTAACCCAATACCAGATAATCCAGGCTTTGTAGCACCTTCACCCCTTTGCGTTCTGATAAATAGCAGAAAGAGCTCACATATGGCCTTCGCTTAATAATGAAGCTTCACTTTCTCTTCATCACTGCCGACCCTCAAAAAGCCCGGACAGCTAGTGTGTGCCATTAAAATGGATTTGCTCCATTTTTTTTTCTATCCCTTTTGCATCCCCCTCCCGCTATTTTTTAGCTCTCTACACAAGCACAAGGAAACTATGTGGCCGTTTAGGACGAGGCCCTTCATCCCTGCTCCTGTTGGATTTTCCCCGCTATCACTCTTCAGCCGGCCCGAGTTGAGCTGTGTCAACAAACCCTGAAACAGATGCCCTATCAAGGAATTTTTTTGTTTGAAAAAAAGTCAAAATATAGGGTGCATTTATTTAAAAAAGCCTCATGGCTTTTTTTTTTTTGTTGGTTTTTTTTTTGGTTCTTAAAAAAGGGTCGAGGGTGCAAGAGCTGTGGCTTTAAAAGCATAGACCCCCCTAGTGACTGCAACTCAAAACATTTCTATTTCATTTCAGGAGCCTGTTATTAAAGCCATGTGAGATAATGGGAAATAAGGGACACTCCAAAGGCAATGCAATACTCATTACTTACATTTCTCATTCACAATAGTGAAAACTTTCTCATACATTTTTTTTTTTTACACACACTTTAAGATTTAAATATGGAGGGGATCCAATATAAATATATGATCTTTTATTTACATCTTCTTCTGAATAATTACAACACTTATGATCCAAGATTTATTTTTCTCTTCAGCATAAAATAAAGACAGATCTACAACGCTAATGAGAAAACACCATGAAATTGCCTTAAGGTTACATTATCGCATTATTATGCAATTATGTTATTATCAGCCAGGTTAAGACTTTTTAGATTCCACCATCCCTCTTGATTTTTTTTTTTCTTGCTTACTGTTTATGGAACATAAGTAAGACATTTTGCTGCCAAGTAAGAGGAATTTATAATTAACACTTGACACAGACATGAGGAGGAGGTGTGGCCTAAATATATCCAACTTGTTTACTGCATACAAAACTATCTGTAAAAATGGATAACAGTATATTCCAGAGATAACTATCGGAAAACGATCATAGTTCCACCTTGAAGCCGATCCTCAAAGCATGGTTTAGTAACAAGGCTCAGAGAGGAGGCGTGGCCTTAAACGTAAACGTGCAGGGATCTGAATTATAGACGAAAATGAAATCTCAGTTAGTATTTTTTTTCCAACAATGACGATTCTGATTTTTAATGATTGAGTGTACAAATGGTTTCAATATGTCTTGATTTGGCTGATGACGGTAAACTGGATAAGCGATAAGCTTCTTGTACTTGTTAGCATCATTAGCCTCAAAGCTAAAGTGCGGAATTAAGACATCAAGCATGGTCTAACTGATCAACAGACTTTTTCATAATATGGAATGTGTGTGTGGGTTTCATTTTTTTGCCAGGACCGCTCAAGAAGATCTCCTGTTTTTAAAAAACTTTTAAAGCACGAGTAATGTGAAGACGTGGGCGTGGACTACTTATCACTGGTGGAGAGAGTAGCTCAGGTACTAAGCCTCTTTTAGTGGTTTTAGCTCGCCCTAATCCTCCAGAAGAGCCCCATGCATGTGGAGTTAGATGCCCCTTTAGCTCTTTGTGTTGCCCTTGGAGAACCTTTGCTAAGGCTGTTTTTGAGCCTTGAAGCACTGTGTTATAGTGTGTGTGTGTGTGTGTGTGTGTGTGTGTGTGTGTGTGTGTGTGCATACATGTGTGTGCTAAAGGCTAAAGGTTCTGAAGTGGGTTGTGGTTTTCAGCTCCCAAGTTCAAAGTGAGGAGGCCTGAAAAGCAGGAAAAGATGATGAGACCTCTTCAGAGCGCCTTATGAAAAAAATGTTAGGGCTAAAGAAATAAAAGCCGGCCTGAAACAATGGCAGGGCCCTCGGAGCAAGGCAGCTACGGAGGGGCTGAAGTGGGCTGAGATTGCAGAGAGCAGGGTGCAACAGAGGGGCATCTGTCCTCATAATGTCCCTGCGTGCGATTAATAATACCCCGGAGTAATTTCACCCTCCGCACTACTTCCATTTTTTTCCCCCTTCACTGAAAGGCTATGGAGAAAGTATTTTTGTGTGTACATGTGTGTCCGTGTGTGTGTAGGCACCGCCAGCAGAGAAAGTGACGGAGATGAGGTTAAGTGGGGTTGTTTAGATGTAACAGATGCCAAGTGAGGGAGTGCGCAAGCGGGAGGAGAATGAAAGAGAGAATGCGGATGGCTGAGGTTCTAAAAGCAGCTAGAAGCATGAATAACATAATTGCCTAGAAAGATCCTTTTTTCTACTGCAGGATGTGATGCGACTGTACATCGAGAGATGAATACGAGTAAGAGCGTCTTCATATCAATATTCTTCCCAGCTCACATTTAGGCTCATATTTTCTTCCCGGCCACCTACATGCTCCTTCTCTCTTTTTTTTCAGCCATGGATGAATCACTAGCATGAGCACACGGCGTAACCAAAACATTCCACATTGTTGAAAAGTCAGTGTGAGATCCTTACTGCTTCTCAAAAGTAAAATTGTAAAAGGTTAATGGCGGAGAAATGTTCAGTTTACTGTGGTGGGTTCATCGCTGGCAAATCTGTTAGTGCTACTAGCTGTGCTGCTGATCTAGTAGCTGTTATTTCATGAACCCAAACAAATTATTAGCCTTTGTTCCAGATTAACATGTCGATTATTTTTGTTACGCTGGAACGAAGCTGTCAGTTTCTAATTCATTATTGTCCATGTTGCTAATATGGCTGAAACTAGTTTTTTCTTTCTTTCTTTTTTTCTAGCTAAGAAAAAAAAAAAATTCCAGGCTTACACTGAATTTCTGGCCAAATTTTGCTGTCACGGAAAAAATCACACGTTATAAAAGCATTCTTTGCCGTGAAGCTTAGAAAGCATGATGTAATGTAGCTTTGAAGCCAAAGATGTCCGACGACAAAGTTAGCGTCAGTGTTCGGATGTTTTTCCCATAGTGTGAGCTCGGCGATGATGCTCGTCTAAAAACCACCAATAGGACGACAGCATGGGATAGGATGATGCCAGACTCACACGACAGCGACAAATACAATGGTGACAATGGCAAAAAAAAAAAAAAAAAAAAGTAAATCAAATTGCTAATATCGTAACCTAAAAACTCACGTGTTACCTCAACTTCAGCTCGAACAATGATTGTGTTCATGCAAACTTGTTTTTTGCGTAAGTTGATTCCCACATCTTGACTGATGACATAAGCAGAACGATTTTAAAAAAACATTTTTTGGGGGTATGTAAACTTATCTTATTTAAGCATTATAAACATTTCTAGTTTGCTAGTTAACATAACTTTAACTTATTATAGCTAACTCAGCTAAAATGGCTAATATATCTTCAACGTTTCAGAGTGTGATATTGACGGAGGGGTTTCCAGACAACCAAAACATAAACCACGGGACTGGGTAAGCACTTGGGCGGTTATGCTAGCTGAAGAATATTTGATTTGTCCACCCAATGTTTTTGGGTTTGTGATTGTGTCTGTATTTACTTTTACTCTCTTTCTCAGTTCTTTCCTTTCTGCTTTTCCTCTGATGCCAGGCCGTGTTTTGGTTTTTCTGCACAGGAAGTTTTTAGGATGTGGCAGCAGAGTAGGAGGCTCGAATCGGACCCCCCAACACGCCAGAGGAACGGGAAGTGAGCTTTGAGCTGCATGTCCACCCCTGTTTGTGTTTCCCTGCTGGCTCGGGCCGCTTCTGTCGCGGCCCATTGTGACCAGGACAGATTGATGAGGAGCAGTGGCAGGAAGCGGAGAGAGCGGAGGGAAGAAAATCTAAAAACGACTGGATCAGCTTGAGTCACCCACTTCTCCTTCTTCTTCTAAATGTTTTTTTTTTTTTTTAATGTCCACTTCCTGCTACACGCATGCGTGTCTTTCTCCTGGTCGATTGTGTTTCCGTTTGGACTCAGTTTTGCGTATTGTTTTGCAAGCCTGGTAATACACAATTAACTTTTGTAGATGTATCATTAAGACTGTAAGATCTATCCATAAATATAAATAACTCATTAACCAGAAACATATAATAAAAAGAAATATATAAAATTAAATATTTAATAACCACTTACACCTGCAAAAAAAAAACCCAAAAAACAAAAAACAAAACATGGACGCTCTCATGGTGTATTTCTCCAAATATAATCTGTATAATTTTGGCACACTGAGCAAATATTTACAATCACATTTATTTATTGGCACCATTAGAGGGTTTTATTCCTTTACACACCCAAGTCAAACATCTTAGAGTGTGTTAATCTTTCATAATCTCAGTTTTACTATAACAACCTGTTATTAATAATCAATAATATATCAATAAAATAATAATAATCGGAGAACCCTGTTAAGTACTGCTTAGAGTACCACGAGATCTACTAGATAAATGTAAATATACAATATGTTCTGAATAAGTTTTAATTAGATGTTCTTTTTTTAAAGCTTTTTGTTTCTGTAGAAACTCCACCAGGATTGATTCATTTTCAGTTTCTGAAACCTTAATGTGTGTGTGTGTGTGTGTGTGTGTGTGTGTGTGTGTGTGTGTGTGTGTGTTTTGTTTAATCTGGAAATGTTATTGAAAGTTCCAAATTCAGAGGGAAAAAAATATATAAAAAGGAAAATTGTGTTCTAAATGAAATGCGAAATGTGAAAATTGTAAATGTGAATTTTTCATTGTTTGTGCTTAAAAGTTTTCCTCTACTTTGACTGTGTTACAAAAATATTAAGTATAAAAATATTTAAGGCCACACAAAACTTCTGAAACTTATAAAAATGCTTTTATTTATTTTTTATTCTGTGGTGAATAGTTAATGTGTACACTTATTATGTGAAAATTGAGTTTAGGTATTGGCACAATTTTTTAAAAACAAATTTTACAAGTTTTCATAAAATCTTTTTTTTTTTTTTAAAATACGTAGCTTAACGCTGATGTTCGTGCTACATATATGAAGCTTTGGGCATGTGTTGATGAGATTCATTAACCTCATATCTAAATAAGCAAACATCCGTCATCGAACGTATCATGGCTGATGGATTATATGTCTGTGCTAAAGAGAAATTTGTGCTCATTTCATTTTTGGTTAACCTTTTCCTTTAAGAAGACAAAAACTAAGCGGTGATGAGACACTGGTCTAATATATGACCTCAGGTGACATCCCCGAATTTATTAAGGCAACTTCTCAACTAACACACCTCCCAGAAGACCAGTTCAGCAGCACATGGTTGGTTACATCTTTTAACCTCCATGTTCACTGCTGTATTGATTTTTTGTGGAAAAGGTTTGTAAAAGGCAACAAGATTCCTTCTTTGTCTCTTTCTTTTTCCCTCAAGGACACAGTTCCAGGACTGATTTTGGAAATGTGAATTTCTTTGATCATTAGAGTTCCAGAACTCTTTTTTTTTTTATAAAGTTCCTGAACAAAAGGATCAAGCAACTAAACGGTTCCGGAATCCGGAACTTTTTTTTTTTTTTTTCCTTCCACACCAAGCTGCAGGAACTGTTTCTGTAATGTAAAAGAGCACAAACTATGTGATAGTTACATCATTCAAGAGGCTGAAAAAAATAAATTAAAAAAATAAACACTTCCAAAGTTGAAAAAAGTTAAACGTTTCAGAGAAGAACTGAGTGATACCAAATGTTTTTTTTCTTCTTCTCCTGACTAATCAGAGGTCGTCGTGTAGATGAGCAAGTATCAAAAACAAACACGGAGGAAAGTGACGGCAAAAAAATTTGTCTTCTTGGTGAGCAAATATACAGAGATTTATGACATGTTGAAAGAGAAAATATTTCATTGCCAATGCTCCTATGATGCAATGCGACTAAAAATAACAGCGTGTGCATGTTTGGGATGATCGCCAGTACATGATGTGACCAAAGATGAAGATTGTTTGTGTGCCATCTGGGTCACGGCACCATGGCAGAAATTCCTCTGTATTTCAATTACACTTCACGTGTAGCTTCATACAATCAAATCACACAAGCAGCTGAAATTCCTTTGATTTTCTGCCGCCAGTGTTACAGCAAAGACAAACAACCTCCTTATTACCACCAACCTTTATTTATCATCTGCATTACTGAGAATAATGAATGAAATCTAAACAGTACGCTAGCCTCGTCAGTACCCTGAAGGTTAGCCTTGTCTGATGATGGTAGCTTTTGTTGTCAATATTTAATCCAGCTCAGTTTTGATTTTTCCTGCTCTGAGTGCCAGGCTAATCACTACATGGGTATTAAAAACATGTTTTATACAAAAAAAATTTTTTATATTTAAAAGTAGAATTTTGGATTTTATGCAAGTGACAGGTCAAAAACTTCAAATGTTTCTGATGCAAATTTGCTTAAAAGACACAAACACACAACTTTTCACAGAATTTTTGAAAAGTGGCATATTATAAATCTGTGAGGTGTTTGTGAAGATGTGAAGCTGTGATTTTTCCTGAAAAGCCTCTATATTTTCTTTTAAAACTACTGAAAAAAGATTCTTTGATCTTGA
>JAOVYU010000037.1:14344099-14359588 GCA_025674565.1 Synodontis membranacea | reverse complement strand
CAAATGTGTATGAATGGCATTCATTCATCTGTTTATTTTCTAGCTGGTTAACAGTATAGTACGTTTTACTATAGTCAGAATTCTGAAATATTTGTCTTTCATTTAGATATACTCATTTAGAGCAGTGTTTCCCAACATTTTTTGTGCCACGGCACATTTTTGACACTGGAAAAAGCGCACGCCACACCTGGCAAGGGGGGGTGGGCGAGCGATCGCCGATGGGGGGGTGAGAAATCGCGGACTGGGGTATTTTTATGCGCGTGCGATCGCCGACGGGGGATGTGAGTGAGAAATCGCGGACCGTTGTATTTATATGCCCGCACGATCGATTTAGTGGACTTTCCGCGGCACACCTCATGACTTCTCACAGCACACAGGTTGGAAAACACTGATTTAGAGCACCATTGGCTTTGTGTCCGAGTTTTAGTCTTGTATACAGTTACTTAGCTTTGCAGATCACTGAAAGATCTAACTATTAAAAAAAATGAAATGTTCAAGAACCACAGTTTCATAGGCAATAATCATGGTCAAGGTGTAGACCAGCAGAAGTCTTTTGTTGCTGTTTGGATTGGTGTTTGGGATGGTTTGGGAAATACCTGGAATTATGGCACGAACATGGGCTAGATCAAAATTTTAGCATTAGAGATGAAAGTTGGAGCCATAAGAGTCTCTAAGCAGGGAATGCAAATAAATGCAAATAAACTGGAAAACACATTAATCCTTAACGATGATATAATAGATCGCTACTATGGGTTTGGAAGAACTAATCAATCTCTATCCAGATAAACATTATCACTACATCTGGGAAAATGAACAGATCAGAAATAATGATGCATGTTATGGCATTAAATTTTCTTTAGGAAGGACATAATTTTGTTTCTGCTTTGGTCTTGTTTCCTACCAACCCATCCCACCTCTACAAGTTACCCCCGATATCCGGCGCCGGAATTGGTCTGTTGCTTGCCCGTGTTCACCTATTTAGTGTTTGCAAATTTAATAGTTTCGTCTACCTTGGTGCGTCCCATGTTGTTCACGTTCCCGGCAGTTCTTTTGAATATGATCATGGATATTCTGGTTTGTTACTACCTACCTGTGTATCGACTCCCACCGTGGACATAACTGGCTCTAAATAGAACAAACAGCTCTCTGACCAGTGTTAAATTAAGCATGTAATGCAGCACTGATTACCTGCTTGATAACGTCTTGTGTTTTTTTTTCTTTCGAGGTATCATTTTGCGGAAAAGAAGTGGTGTTATTTGTGCGAGTCGTTTTAAACACACGCACCACTGTTTAAGTGTAAAGCCGCAATCTCGTCCATCACCAAACTCCATGATAAGCGCGTGAGTCACCTGTGAACATCAAACGAGCTGCTCCTGTGGAGAATGTTATTGCAAGCGCAGGAGGGCCGCTGGACAGCCTCCAGAACTCGAGTTAGAAAGAGAAACCGTAGCGCTTAGCAGGTCTTTAATACTTAATAAAAACAGCCGCCCTGAAAAAGTGCGTACCTTGGGTGGCCTTTGGGCGAGATGTGGTGGAATTTACAGCAATGGAGTGATTGGGCGATGGAGGAATAAACAGGGAAAGACGAGTGGAGAGGTAAAAAGAACCGCCTGTGGCAACTCTGTCTCTCCCTCTGGCTCACTTTATGGGGTTACCCAATTCCCTGACAGTTTGTTTTAAATTTGGCCGTGCAGATGTTTCTCTGGGTGACTGACTTTTATAGTTTAGAAAAGATTATATCAGTTTCCCTACAGATTGTGTTACTGTATTTAAAGAAGAAACAACTGCTCACAGAGACAGAGAGAGAGAGAGGGAGAGCGAAGGGGAGGGAGGATGGAGAAAGGGGCCAAGGGGGATTTTTCTTCGTTCGGGAGAACGGGGGTCGCTGGACTGGACATGGATTGCTGTAGGTCTTTACATCCTGAGGCCTCAGCAGCAAGAGGAAAGCTGGAATGTAAGTGTCAGGAGAGGCAGGTTTGACTTACAGCATTATACACAAATTCTTTCCAATTTTAAAAGACAACATATGGGTCAAATTTTAGGATATTAGATTTTGATACGCAGCTAGGGACAGGCGCATGGGAGGTTTAAATCACGCTGCTTTCATAACGATCTTTGGCTTATCATCTCCTTCTCACTTTGTCTTATTCGCTCTTCCGTGTAAATGGCTGAAGGTCCTGTAATCATATATATAGAACCACAAAAGTCCCCGGAACCTCTGCGCACCACTTGTGTAAGGGATATCCAGTGCATCTTATCAAGCGTCAAAGCCCAAAAGCAGAGTGGCAGCTTCCGAAGCAACTGGCAGGTGTGGGAAATTAAACACTTACGGTCCAGCCAAGAGTCAGCACGGAAAGAAAACTGGAGCGAGGGGTTGTCAGGGGGACACCAGCGAAATAGAGCGTTAAGAAAATCGAAAACGGAAATGGAGGAAGGAGGAAAATGCGAGCGAGTATCGTTTAGCGTGCGTGTTAGAAATTGTTCCTTTGTCAGGACGGATTTAAGAGGTCATCCATCCACAACCTCACGCAAAACAAAACCCTATCAACACTCCTTCTTACGTTTCTCCAGCCAAGACGTGTAGACTAACAACGGTGACAACAACCCCAAGATTAAAGCCATGGAAGGCAGCCACGGGCCATCTGAACCCAGCCGAACACGCCAGCTCTAAGACATTAAGCAGAAGCGGAAGGAGCGTTTGTTCTTTTATTCATTTTAGTCGAACTGAGACCCAGGTTGCAGGTTTGTACAAGGCCAACTTGACCTTGTATAACATTTCCAGTAATGTTAACGAGCATGATTCTTAATCCTGCTCCTAACGCTAGCAATAACAAATCCTTTGTAACTTTTGCTACCAATTGACCCATGTAATTTATTACGAATTATACCAAAGTGCTGATGTTTTCTAGATTCTTATTGGTCAGAAGGTCACTAAGGGAAAAAAAAAAAAGCCTCATGGCAGGATTGGCGGATTTAAAAACACTTCACGGTGGGTTTACTTAAACATCTCAAGCTCCAGCTCTTTCACAATGTGGGATAATAAACTGACCGTTACTCCGTCACTCATGAGAAGTTGACATTTGAAATTGAGTTAAGCTGATGTGGAGTTCTTTGAGTTCATTTTCACGTCATGCGTTTTTTTTTTTTTTTAACGTCATTGAAAATATACCTTACCTTTTTTTTTTTTATAAAAGTGAAAATAAAAGTAGGATGAGGTATTAAAAGGGGATTATTGAATGGTCTCTGCTCAGCAATAGTTCAGTCTTCGTGACCGAGAGCTAGTGTTCCTAGGGAACAATGTTAGTGAAAGCGAATTGCATGCTTCAGAAACACCAGATTTAAACATGTGCACCTTGTTTCCGTGTTTACGAGAATTTTACCTCTCTACGTTAAACAATGCTAATACGCTCCACTAGAAGTTTTGAAAACCTGGAACCTGGAATTTGTCTCAAATTATATTTATCAAAATATGTGACAACACCCTTCACTCACAAAGAAGTCAGAGTGAGTTCTGATTGGCTGGAGATTCCGCTCACCGATAAACCAAAAACACAAACCTAAATGATCCTAAACGTTAACTGAAAATGGAAAGGGGAGGTCCTTATTGAACGTTGCATTCTTGTTGCTGATTGGCTCCAGAGAGCTGGAGGAATATTTATACCAAGAGTTAAAAGTGAAATTGTATGTGTTTTGCATTTACAGGCCACTGTAGGAAACAGTAGGACAGTAGTATCACAAGTTTATTAAATTAAGCAAATGCCATTTGAGTAGGATATTCAATTTGATTTTAGATTTATACCTTTTCTTAAATAGTTAAAAGTCAGATTTGCCTCCTTTTTAATCAGCCTTAAAAGAATTAAGATCGTTATATTACCAACACATCTCTTTCCCTTCCTGATTGTCTCGTCTTCCTCTTCTCTCCTTATATGGTCAAAGCTTCCTGTGCTTGTTAATTCGTTGCCATGGTAGTTAAGTGGTGTCACCTGATACTTGTTACTCCTCATTAGGCTGTGTTTTTATGTGCTTGTGAAGTTACGCAGTGGTTTTCTTGTTGATTAGCAAGCGGTTGAGGTCTCCCGTTATTCCTTGTCTGGTTCTCTGCTTTGGCTTTCATCTTCTCCTTTCTAGGAGTCGTGAGGTATGATCACGTCTAAAACGTTACCCATCGTGACACGGTACGTCACTCATCGTGACACTGTAAAATCAAATGTTTAACAAAGTAAGTTGACGTTACACCCCAAGGGATATCGGTTGAGCAGTTGATTTCATAGCTACTCTACAGTAGATGGCTATATAACACACAAATACCACTTGAATGGGGTCCTGAAGGGTACTTTTGGGAGGATGGTGCTGAGGATCAGCTCAGGCTGCGGACCAGGAGGAGGATGAAGTAAGTGTAGGTAACCAGACAGGCCAACTGTGTATCATGTTATATAAACTATATTTCCAGTTGTCTGGTGTTTGTAGTCCAGTAGTCTTGCTAGTAAAACCATCACTGCCTCTAGTGTCACTACCAATAACACTGACTCCACTTTGATGTTTTTTGGCTCTCTGGTTTGTCGAATCGATTGTCTCAAGATGAAAGTACAATAAGACCTGGAACTTCAGTGTCTCCTGAGAGGCTTCCAAGTCCTCCACTTTATCACGGTCACTTCTTCTGATCTGCTCGATGACACAGGCGTGTATGACGGAGGTTGCTCTCCGAGTCTCACCGTCTTTGATTGTTATGGCTTCATTGATCGAGTGCAACTCATGTCTTTGTCTGTAATAGCTGGCCAATCATCCCCTCGTGCCAAGACTGAGCATCTCTCTATCCATTTGTACGAGAAGGCCGTGCTTCATTCTCGAGAGTTCGTGACTACACCCTGCGTAGTCAGAAACTCTGAAGGGTTTCCATCTATAGCATCTAGTTCAAATCATTTGTAGGTCTAGCTAGAGGCGTAGAGTTGTTTTTTTTTGTTTGTTTTTTTTTTTGGTACAAGAAGTTTGCAAGCATTGTAGCTGAAATTAAAACTTACCACTAACAATTTATAATAGTGTTTCTAAAAGTATTGATTGAGATGAGGACAACAATTTTTGAATTTGTTCACTGTAAAAGAGAAACGGGGGAAATTGTAAAAGTCTGGAAGTACAGTGAGAACTAGGACGTGAAAACCAATAGCACATTCCCAATGATGGGTCGGGATTATGACTGTTTATCAAGTCTTTCACGTTTTCATCAAATTCATAATAACCAATTGAAAAAAGTGAATATTTAGTAAAAACATTGACACGACATGTTAAAAACCAACCGTCGTGAGCGAGCTGCTTTGACCGCTTTGACTAAACCAAACCCATTTTAATTTACTATTACTGGACCCTAAGCATCCACAGTGAGGGTCAAAGCACAGATGCACCAAGTTAAACAAGGATATTCCATTTTCAAAAACAGGCAAGAGCCAAAACCAGGAAGTACAAGAAGACGCAGATCTCAGAGTTTTGTTGAGATCACTAGATACAGATACCTGAACAGTTTGGAAACAGTGTCCTCCTGTATTCCGAGTAGTTTCACTAGAATCAGTAGCCAGGTTTCCATTGCAGTTTTGCACAAAACAGAAGCAATATTTTTTGATAAAACACAATTGCGAATGGTTTGTGTTTCCATTATTCATGAAGGTATGCGACTAAAGCTGGGTTTTCTCCTCTTATGACAGCACTCCCCCCCCCAAAAGGTACAAAGGTAGCGTTCCTATTTGCTCTTCCATATCATGTCGTGACTTAAATGCGAAAAATGTGCTTCCATTTCAATTTTGCTAGATACTACTTTGTTGAATCATCTGAAAAATACCTTATGCAAAATTAAAAACGTTTCTTTTTGTTTGTTTGTTTGTTTGTTTTAATTAACGTGTTTACATGAATTTCGTTTTTTTATTTTACAATATCAAATTGCGCATTAAGCAGGTTAATGGAAATACGGCTACTAAGCTTGCTAATTATCAATCGTCTTTGTCAGGGTTTTTATCAGATTCTCCATCAAAAGTGTTGTTTTTTTTAAAGTGAATTAAAAATTATGTTTAAAAATTATAATTAATAATTGTGTTAATAAATAAACCACCAAAAAAATGAGGTCTTATGCCTGTTCTTTGTAAACCTTTTAAACATCATAGAGTGACTTCTGCATGCTTTACAACTTTTATTTGTTTGTTTGTTTACTAATTTCTTTATTCATTTATTTATTAATTTATTGACTCATTTTTTTGTTAGTTAGCTTGTTCACTCATTTAATCATTAATTTTTTTACTCCTTAATGTATTTTATTTTCGATTTATCGATTTGACTGCTTGTTTATGCATTTCTTCACTAATTTTTTCATTCGCCGTGCTTCCCTTCAGTCTACAAAAAAGAAATATGATCATATTTGGTCAGCTCTTATGCAGATCTCTTTATTATAATATTCTTTATTAGGCTTACAGAGAATTAACCCAGAACGCGGAGGACAAAAGACGAGACATAATGCTGGAAGATGGAGAGCCCGAGAGAGCGAGAGACGGAGAGAAAACAAGGGGCTAGAAAGGTGGACAGAAGAAAGACGGAACGAGAGATCTGGGTATTTGAGGTGAAGATGAAGGGAGAGTAAAGAGAGAGAAAGTGCACCTCCGTGTCTCACTCGAGTGTCTCTGCCTCACCTTTAATCTGCGGAAATGTGCTGAGGAGATGAGGCGTAATTGTAAAGTGCAGCAGGATGACTGAAATGTCTGGAGGGTTGGGATGATCAGCGGGACGAGGAGTGAGTGAGGGATAATCACCGTCGCCCGGCGCTGGCCTGATGAAGGGGCCAACGCTCATTCACCAAGCAGCAAAACAAATTAAAGCCCTCGGGGGCGAGCAGCCTGTTCGACAATAGCATACATAAATATTTTATCTTGTGTGCTACAGGTCAGGAAAGGTTTAGTACATCATCCTTCACATGAGAGCTCACACACACACACGCACACACACATACACACACCTTTTGTCTCAGCTTGGGTCTTAAATGGAGAGACGCAGCATAGAGTTCTGAGTCAAAAATAAAATCTATACGTTCCCTATCAAGACATAACCTTAAGTTTTCTTCTTAAACCTAATCTAGCTAACAAATAAAAACAGTAAGAACTCTAGTAATTACTTTAGCATTTTTACCGCCGTGCTAAACGCATTTTCAGCTTGCTAGGTTCTTTGATGGAGTTTTTTTTTTTTTTTTTGAGGAGGCTTTGTGATCGTTAACGTGCGATGATGACCTACAAACTCACTAGCTATTCTAGCCTTGTTATTTTAGACAGGATTATTGCGTTAATGTGTTTCTGACTTTAGCTAGGTAGCGGGATGGCTTTTGAGACAGTACGGCTGACATTTACGTAGTGCGGCCGAATTCTAGCGTGTAGAAATTTGTCTTTTGTATCCATGTTGTATGATGCCTAGATGGCTTTGTGGCGATGTTCAGGATTTCAAGCCTAACGATACAGTATATCACATCTGTATTGTTTACTCAATCACATGTGTCTGTGAGCTCATGTATGCAGAAGAGGGCGGATAGCACTTTCCTCCGAGTCTGTCAAATCACTCTGTGACATGATGAAATGACTTCGCTTGTCTCAGAGGATGCACGTGTTAGCATTCAACCCTGCCTGGTTGATTGCGCAATTTTAATTATGGTGAGTGGGAATTGGCCAAGATGAATTTAGAGAAAAAAATTGGGGGAAAAAAAAAAAATACACTTAGTGCTTATTGTGTGATGAATTAGACGTGCAGTTTGTATGCTGATAACTTTCCGTTAACTGTTAGCTTGTTAACCCTTGTACAAAATCCAGACACCGGCAGACACGTCTTCGCTGATTGACTAAACTTGGGATAAGTATGAACTTCTGTCTGAGCTGCTCATATCAAGTCCAGCTGTAGGCACTGTTTGCTGGCTCGTTATTTTTAGGATCAGTTGTCCTGTACTGGTATTCTACACTCCAGTCTATTAGGTGTAATTGAGAAACGGGTGATTTCACTCAGCCTGGGAAAAAAACAAAAAAAAGCAGAGCAGTGTCGAGTTTGATGGTGTGATTAGCTGACAGCGGGCAGCCGTAATTATCCAGTATGCGCTAATGACTGTGCAGCGTGATCGCACAGCGGGAATGGGAAACAGCAATCCGCCTCCTCCTCCTCTTCTTTTTTTTCTTCTTTTTTTTTTCTCACATTCAGATTTAATAAGGCTCACGCGCTAACGAGCAGCATTTAGTGGAGTCTATCGCCATTTTAGACTCTAGACTCCCTCGAGTCAAATGGCTCTAATTGGTCTTTTGAGTTTGACAGAAAAGAGAAACGGCCTCTATTTTTCCTGAAAACGACAGAGATTTAAAAGAAATCTTCACACCGAGACGTGCTAAATATGTTTCGTTTTGAAATTTTTGTGATGTGTTTAGTGATTTTTGGTGCTAATTTGTTACCTGTTCCTGCGTTATTCCTGTGATAAGTTAGCGTAAAAGAGTTTATTAGGAGAAAAAAAAATCCTCAAACATAAATGATTGACTGAAACAGTCAGGATTCCTTGTTAAATTCTATTCTCACTCGATTTCCAGCAGTGGCAATAATATCCAGAAATCAAGCATGGAATTACAGGAGACGTTGGTGCAAAGATTGGACTCAAAGCCCCAGAATGCAATGCAGTTATATGATGTTGAGATATAGTAGAGATTTGGCTATGAGATGTTGAGAAGTTGTAGCTGTTTGAGTAGAATGTTTAGATAAAATATCCGGCACCACTTTCAGACATTGTGGATAGAACGGCATTGTGGGTAGAACGGCATTGTGGGTAGAACGGCATTGTGGGTAGAATGGCATTGTGGGTAGTCCAACATGGCTACTAAAGAAATCATTTAAAAAAAATAAATCTGGGATGTGATTAAAGATTATGTTAATTCTAGAGTTTTCCTTTAAGCTGATGTTAAATTTTAAAAACAAGGATTTTTTTTTTTTTTTTTTTTCAGTTTCCTTCACCCTGGCTGTATTAAATTCCTCGTACAAGGGCATTAACTTGCGTTTCAGTAGTGTGAGAATGGAGGGCACTGTGAGGTTGGCAGTTTCCACGGACAATTTGCCTTTAAGCTGCGTTAAACTGTGTAAGCTATCGAGTCATAATGAGTCATGCGTCCTGTCTGGAATAGTGCACTTGCGGTCTCACACGTCAGATTTCTCATTTCTGAACTCTAAATGATTCTCACGAGTGCCCTCTACTCACCCTTAATGCACATTTTGGTAAAAACCCACATCACTGCAGACTCTCCTACTGAAAAGCCAGTGTGATTTTGGTCAGGACCAATCAGAGTCAAGAGTTTTGTTGAGAGAAGAAAGTAGCCGTGTCAGCTCTAAGATTAGAGAAGAATCACCTCCAAAACCAGTCCAATGTTATATAGATTATTAAAGTCATTTTTATTATCAAGTGTTTCTCCTTCAAATCCAACATGGCTGTCTGACCCGAGTATACTAAATTAAAATGCACATTTTATTATTATTAGTAGTAGTAGTAGTAGTAGTAGTAGTAGTAGTAAACAATATTATAAATATTGTTTCTTTACAATAATGTTACGTATTAAAGTTTGTGTGGGTTTTTTTTTTTTTTTTTTTTTTGCTTTATTTTAATTTCTTTTTTAAACTTTGATTTAAAAATGATGTGTCTTTTCATTATTGATATCTTTACTACTAACTTCAGTTGCATTTAGGGATTTTTTTGGGGGGGGGAGCCCAAATAAATTCGAATTCTCATGCAATTCTTGCATAATTAAACCATCAAAACCATCAAGCCGTCAAAAATGTCTGGATATGTTTTATATTTTAATCCCGAAAACGGTACTCTGATCTGTGATTGGGCAGAATTTGAGATATGAACATAAAATTGAACAAAAACATATAAAAGCTGATTAAGTCAATCGATTTATATTTATTTATCTTGCCTTTTGATATGGAACTAGACCTAAAAGAAATCGATTTCATATTGTTGCGAGGGTGTTTACTTTCGTTTCATTTGGGGAATTTTTTTTTTTTAAGTCTGAATGACTCTGAACTTCATTCTACTGCAATCAGTGACAAATTACCAAAAAAAATACTTATACTGTAATAAGCAAAGTGCAGATATGCTGAAAGTTTATGGTAAGATTTCAGAGAGAGCTTTAGGCTAACTGGCAAGCTTAGAGATAAACAAAAATCCAAGTTGAGATGATGTAAAACACAAAAAACTGCCAAAAAAAAAAAAAAAGATATGTCATGTTGACTTAATCACTTAATCACTCTCTCAAATTTTTACTTAAGCTGGTGACTAACATGGCAATCAAGAGCTAATATCTGTCAACAAAATTGCTTTACATTTAATTATTAATTATTATAACTTTTTTTTATTATTTTATATTTTTAGAAAAATGTTAATATAAAAATGTAAAAAAAAAAAAGTGATGACAAAAAAACGACAATTTGTATTTATTTTTTACTTTTATTTTTCTGTTTTTGCTAAAAAGAATTGAATGTAGCTTTTTTTTTACATTTAGATACATTAGGTTTATTTTTATATTTTATATCGTCTTATATTTAAATGTTTTCATTTCATGTCTAGGTAGTTTCATTTTATTTAATTTTTTTTTTTTTTTAAGAAGTGTTGATAACTGGTTTGACAGATATTAGTTTCTGGTAAATTATTAAACCATTTAGAAAAAAATTCATCTTGCACATTGGCATTGAGTTCAATCATCTGCAGTCTTAATACTCTTGAAGCATTCGGTCACTTATATTATACGATGTTTACACTGTCCAGATGTCACTGTTGCATACGGTGACCTCGATCCCAGATCAGGATCAATACTAATCTGGTGTGTAATGTATGTCCATTGATCAGCCGAGCCCTGGGGGTTATTAGGTCGCCTCTGCCTTTTAAACAGGGTGATAATCCTGGATAATAATGGCAATTGAGACCCTTTAGCTCCCTGGTGGAACACTGCATGGGCACGGAGGGACCACCGCTCTGCAGAAATGTCATTTCCCAGCCTGGGTATTTGGAATGTGAAGCTCAAATCCGTATTTTTGGATGCAGAGAAAAATGTATAAGTGAGTTAGAGCTTATTCTCAGAAGACAGAGCTCTAGCTTCTTTAAAGAGCCTGGATGCTTCGTCAATAAACGTACACAAGAAGTGCCTTTTACGGAAATGTGGGATTGCCACATTTTCAGATTTATTTATTTGAGAGACAGATTTCATATAGTGCAGAATAACTTTGGGAAAGAGGACTTTTTTAAACCTAGCCACTAGGTTCTAAAAAGTTCCTTGTTTTGCAGCTTTTAAAAGTTTTTACTGCTAAAAAACAACCACATCAGGTCATCACTGTGGCCAGAAAAGTGTAGAACACTGTACATAAGGATACCGAGTGTCTCAGGCTGAGACTAGTTAGAGCTTGATTGTGGGTTCGGAATGCACCCGTTTGTTTTCTACTTACTTTCTTTCTTACTAACAAGTGGACAATAATGAGTTTGTGATGTTGGTGTGATGCTGCCTAACGTGAAGCAACGTTTACTGTTAGCACTCCTCGATTGTATTTTCCTGTAACAGCACATCTGGTAGCGTTTTAGTCTTCTAACACTACAGCAATTTGCCAGCGATTACATTACATTATTTAATTCATTTAAAACGACACTTCATACTTTTTTTATCCATTTATAATTACAATTTCATGTTGTGAAGCATCCACAAAACAAATGAATTCCTGCTAGAACTTACATTCTAGCAGCTATAACCTCAGCAGGCTCACTTTTTCCTCTCTATTGAAGTAAATAAAACAAAAATGCATCTTGTCAGGTTACCAAAAACTACAAAGCGTAAGCTCCTCTGTCCCGCACATGTCGGTATGATTTCGGTTACAGTTTTTTGGCTGACGCTGGCACTGGAGACTCCTTACATAGATATAAAATACAGAAATCTGCATTATACCAATGATTATAAATTTTCTTTGTTAAATAAAAACGCATTTCTTTAAAAAAAAAAAACTCTGTTTATTATTAGGCTTAGATCACGAGGAATATCCGTCCTATTGAAAAATGTGTACCTGTGATTTTATAGCTGAATCACCATCACGGCTGCTGTTATAGGAAATGAATCAGATTTGAGAACTTCGCAGTGCTGTGGTGTAAATAAACGGAAATATTTTCGCGTAATGATTTTTCGTGAAGACGCAGAGGTGTTATAAACTCCATGACTGGGAGTATTGGAGACTAAACCTGGTGTTAAAACAATCCAAACACTAAAAAATATATAATTTTCTTACTCAGAAATAGATTCAAGCAGACGAAAGAATTTTTTTTTTTTAACCAAGTCCAAATGCTCATCTGGACTAAATTGCAGCTAATCCCCCAATTTCCCGCCACCGGCTCTTTTCCACAATGACACATCTGCAGGATCTGCAGGACAGGAGGAAGGAAGGAGGGGGGAAAAAAAACTCTGAATATCGTCTTGTTTATTCCTGTTCTTTTTTTTTTCCATATTTACTTCTGAACCGTCACTCAACTTCTCTCCTTCCCTTGTATGTCCTCCCTTGCGGCTTTTCTCTCACGTCCAGGCTGTGGGACGGCGCTGGTGGCGAGCCCTGAGATCTGGAGGTGCATCTGCAATCAATTAGAGCGAGGCTGCAGCCACCCATGGACTCGGTGACGGATGGGGCTCGTGTATTTATAGCCAAGGTAATTGGCAACACACACATACACGCACAAACACATGTTTGTAGTGCCAGTACTCTTCTCAAGCAGATCGAGCCTTTTCCGAATTATAATTCATATTCGATATGCGGTTTTGCTCTACTGCTCTACTCCCTCCGGCGGCTTTGAAGTTCGAAGTGGTGGACGGTCACACTCACGATCTACATCCTAAACCTCCTAAACGTCCTCATGTGTCCTTACTAAATTCAGTTCAGCTTTTTTATATATATATAGAGAGGCTGATGCGTTACGGAGTTCAGGACGAAATTGAAATCCCTAATAAACAAGCCATAAAGAAAAACTCCAGGAACCTGGCCTCTCCTCGCCGGATAGTAGGATTATAAATCATTACAGTATACAGGTATAGAAGAGTAAAGACAATAAATACTAAGTGTGTTTTGTAGGATTTAATTCGGGAACGATTGGGAATGAGTCCTGGGATGGGAACAGGATAATCTTTATGATTACAGCAGCAGCTCTTAAACACAAATCCACTGTATCCAGGTGAGATAAAGCATTGAAGCAGGGGTGAGACTTGGGAATAATCTGTTTTTGGTAAAAAGCTAAACTGGAAAAGATTGATATGGTCATCATTAGGACCTCAGGTCCAGAGTGTCTGACCCTTTTCGTGTTCCACGTCCAGCAGACTTCCACTGCAGCTGATCCGGAAGTCCGAAGCCGAAGTCGTGGCTATCTGTCCGGGCCTGTCAGTGCGTTAAACCTGTACGGGAAACCACGGCCAGACCACATCTGCCCCTCGTTAGGCTGCATAAATGACTGCCATGTGGTGCTCTGATAAATAGGCCAGTCTATTTATTGGAGCACAACAAATTGGCTACAAACACTGACATGGGATCGAAGAGCTATAAATATTGGACGCGATGAAAGTTTTAAAATGTGCCGCAGCTAGTTTACGAGAGTCCAGGTTTCCCCTCTTTTTCTTTTTATGTACTTCTAGCAAGTCCTCTCTCTCTCTCTCTCTCTCTCTCTCTCTCTCTCTCTCTCTCTCTCTGGGTCTCTCTTGCTCTTTTCTTCTTCGACTACCAGTGCAGTAAAAAGCATTTTCTCTAGTTTCTCATTCTGTCTGCAGTAAACCATCCAGTTCGTGACGTGGACATACAACGCTTTTTCAAAGATCTTATCAAGTCGATGCAGAAATTCCAGAACGAATCGGCAGCAGACAGGCCGTAAACCCTGTGTAATTGCATATTTGGAGTTTATCTTTTTTTTTTTTTTTTTTTTTTTTTTGCAAAAACGCACATGATTCTCTTCCCTGGTGGTCCTTAAACACATCCATATGTCCTGTGTTTCTCTTTTCACTCCTCTCCCTCTCTCTCTCTC
Source organism: Synodontis membranacea (assembly GCA_025674565.1). Lineage (NCBI taxonomy): Eukaryota > Metazoa > Chordata > Actinopteri > Siluriformes > Mochokidae > Synodontis > Synodontis membranacea. The sequence goes on along the minus strand of JAOVYU010000037.1, from coordinate 14,345,517 downwards.
TCTCTCTCTCTCTCTCTCTCTCTCTCTCTCTCTCTCTCTCTCTCCCTCTTTCTCACACTATCCTCTATCTCCCCTTCCCTCCTTCGTTTCTCCCCCTCACTCTTTTGAAACATTACCCATTGCAATGATTAGCCGACCTGCGTGCCGTGCTTTTCCTGTTGTGAAGATGTTGTGTGGTTCGAGACACTTTCTCTACGTCAGATGGGGTTTCTGCGTGGACGGAGGACGTCAGCGGTGTCCGACCGGGAACACACACGGAACGCAGGGAGGGATTTGGATCGGATCATGTGTGGGCCTGAAGAAAGAAAGCCCATCTGTTTTAAAACACGTGCTAAATATTAGCGTATTCACATTTTCCTGTTTTGGTGAGTGGAGGGAGGGGCCCCGAGAGCGGAAAGGTCTCGGGCCGGGGTTAGGCACTGTTTGAAACTGGAAACCCCTTTTCAGCCTTATTTGTTTTATGATTCCACGGGACGCCATGTTTACACTCGACGTGCAACATCTGGATTAGATAATTTGTCTGGAATTAACCGCCGCTGGATGCTTATCGAGCCCTGTCTGATTAAATCTGTTTGATGTTTCTGCTTTGTGTTTCATAATGATTTTTTTCCCCCCCTGTCAGCGTGTCACGGTGAGATTTGCATAACAGATGAAGGTCGCAGTGGACAGCAGCTATCCCACACACACACACGCGCATGCACACAGTGTACATACATTTTAGAATTAGTTTCCCTCTTTTGATCTGTAGTGGTTCGTTTAAAAAAACAACATGATTGGTGGCGTTTTGCCTACAGCAAAGGTCCAGCAGGCCTCAAGTCCTGGCAAAACACATCGAAAAATGGCACCACTCACAAAGCTGATAAGTGTTTCTGTTTGCTTATTTGTTTACATGTTTGTTTGTTTCCCTTGGACAGTTCCCATGTGCTGCGGAACCAAACAGACCTGTGTGCTAACCAATAAACACATCCTGAAAGAGCTTGAGTGAGAGTTTGCCAGAGCGTTAGCCGAGTGTGTCAGTAGAGACACTTCAGAGTCTGACTTCTTTCTCAGATTAATAACGAACAAACACCATGATGGAACTTTGCCTTGTTTTCATCGCATAAATTAAAGTTTCAAGTAAGCACAATGTACCTATGACTAATCTCGCTAATTTCAGGCAAGCTACATTGCTAACACTACACTACACCATCAGCAACGTGATTGATGTCGGCTCGTTTGCTAATTACAAATAATTGCTATTCTAACGAAGCTGCCTTACAAACAATTTGTTCTTGTCAGGTTTTGGGTCTCATTAACTTCCTCCAGTCATTTTTCTTTGTGACGACTGTCGGGAATTAGCTACGCAAATTCGTGAATGACATAAAGAAGTCATTCACGTTCACTAGTTGTCAATGATGTTATAGGAAAATAATCAACAA
>JAOVYU010000037.1:14220908-14234461 GCA_025674565.1 Synodontis membranacea | reverse complement strand
GTCTAGAGGGCTCTAATAATGTTAAAAACCGTATTTAGAAGGTCGTAAACAGGTTTTCTATGCTCTAACTATGCGGAGATCCTACTTTTGAAGCCATATTTGTTAATGCTAAGACCCAATGGGATCGCTTACAAAGAAAACCGAAAAGGGCTGAGTACGGATCCCTGTGGAACACCATACGGGATCGATTATGAGAATTTTCTCCTCAGTGACTAACATTATCAACCCTAGAATGATTTCTGAATGAGTATTCATCGTATATTCACTTATCGCAGTAGATTAACCGCGATAAACCAGGGTTTACTGTATCATCTTTCCCAAAATAAAAATCAGGATACAAAAACAGGAGTGAAATTGGATTGCTCCACAGGACTACATTTCCCATGAACCCTTGCTGTTAACACACTTCCGGGTTTTTATACGGGCTTGCCCCGTGGTTATTTTTGGCTTCCACTGTTTTTGGCATTAAAACAAAAACACGAGTTACATTATATCCTTTTGTAAATGCTGGATTAATTGATACGATTGTGGACGATTTTTCAAATTTATAACGTTTATATCATTCACTGAAAGACGGCTTGCTTGCTTCCGTGCTTAAAAGGGCAACGGAGAGGAGCTGGTGGGGCCCACTCTCAACCAAGCGTGTTTAACGAGGTACGTCCTTAAACGTACGTATATTAGTAAATAATGAATATTAGCATTATTTATGTGGTTTATAGCTGTTGTTCGATTTGTCTATTTATTTATTTATTTATTTATTTATTTAATCTTGCTATGTCGAGGTGAATGAAATGAAAAGGAAAATGGCTACGTTGAAAATCGCTTCCTGGCACCCTAAACAGTACGGCTATAAACAGTACGCATCCAGCCGGACATATATACTATGCAGTACGGTAGTATGCAGTGGCGGGACGTCACCATGGCGACCTGCAGTCACGTGACCCTACCACGCTAGCATGCCGCTAATAGATGTGTTTTCTTTACGAGATATGTATATATTTGAAGTGTTTAATCTCAAACTCAGTACTAACACATTAAGTCTAGTTACTGTTACTCTTACTCATATTGGAGAGTAGTAATATAATACACAATAAACAAACAGCATCTGTTTTATCCCTTCATTAAACAATGGCTAATTACTTTTTTTTTATTTATTTATTTTAATGCTACAGGGTTGCCAGATCCAGCAAATATGTTTTTTTGTTTTTTTTAAAAACATTTTTTCATTCATTACAAACTGAATAAAAAAAGTCATATTTGGATTATTTGGTCCAGTTTTGCTATATTTGTAGTAAATATTTTATGGAAATTTTATTCGCACATGCACACTCTGCTAGCGTATTCATTAGCAAGTGACGGATTAGTGTCTGTTTTCCGTGACGTTTAAATTTGAAGATTTTCTCGATTTGGTTTAAAGATGTAACGCGACAAATCCAAATAACGATCTCGAACCATTCCTCGTACGGTTTTATACTGTATATAACAACCCGATGAAGGACGTGGTCCGACGTTTCTTCTAAAGTTCCTAGCGGAAATCAATTCCCTGTCTGATACGCGCAAGAAAAAATGTAAGGAAAAAATGAAAAAGATATTTTCATCTTATCGTATATTATATTGTATTTGACTTCTCGTTAAGTGCGTTTAGAGACGTTCTAAAAAAAGAAAAAAATAAAGCTTGGAAATAAGTAGCAGGGATCGTCGGGAGCTTTAATAAGTGTACGGCGCTAGTGCGTTTAGCGCGTGTGTGTAACGTGTAAATTGAACAACCTGTTTTCACATTGATTGGTGTTTTATTTGTGTTTAGCTAGTTTGCTTTAGAAGTTTTATTACAGCTGGTAGTGTTTTTTTTTTTTTTTTCAGAACTAAAAACTCACGCACAAAAGAGGAACACCAGAATGACTAACCTGTCGCTTTGCTAGTGTGAGTTTCGGATCAGGGTGTTTGTTTTTTTTTTTTGTTTTTTTGAAGTATTAATGATGGATATGTAAAGCTGTGTATTGCCCTCATGGGTATAATAATGGAAGTTGAAGCCATATTTGTTAACGGCAAGAGCCAATGGGATCGCTTACGAAGAAAACCGAAAAGGGCTGAGTACGGATCCCTGTGGAACACCGTACAGGATCGATTATGAGAATTTTCTCCTCAGTGACTAACAGTATCAACCCTAGAATGATTTCTGAATGAGCAACAGATTCATCGTTCCAATCAGCACCTTTAATAAGAGTCCTTATTAACTTTCTGATTTATTCACGTTTCTCTTTCAGTGCGTTTATTCATTTTCTCCGTCATGGCGTTGAATAAAGAGGCTCAGCGCAGGCAGCGCCGTCGGGAGCTGGACGCCAGAAGGAGTAAGTTTCGTGTTCGACTCGGCTCATGGCCGGAGAGCTGGAGTGAACTGAAGGATCAGCTGGGTTTCTGCCTCCACTCAGAGCTCGCACAGTTCCTACTGGACAGGTAAAGACGAAGCTTTAACAGAAATAAAAACATCCCACGAAATAAGGAATAAAGGACTAAAATCCAAAAGTGCTTTAGTCCTCTTATACTGTAGAAATCTGTTCAACAGTTTTCATGTCAATCAGACCTTTTATTCATTTATAATCTTGTGGAATGTCCAGTTACATTAAAGCGGCTATAAGCATTTGAAGTTTTTAAGAATTTGAAGTTAATAAGACAAAAAAAAATGCAGCTTGTCATGTTACCTCTGTTTCCAAAAAAAAAAAAAAAAAAACCACTGACACTGGAGACTCCTTCCATATTAATATTTATTTTCAGCAATGTAGTCACTACTGTACTGTATGTGTGTAATGTGTGTAATGTGGCATTTGCTTGAATATTTAGGTGGAATTAACTTCCATATGATTCTTTTTTTTTTTCCAACAGTTACTCCTGCAAAGTGTGCAGCAGATGTTCAGGTACTGTAAAGACAATTCTGCCTTTAACAAGGATTTGAACACAAAGAAATAAAGTACGATTTAGTTAACTTTCTCCAAAGAAGGAGAAAATCTTTTCGGTTTCAGAAAAGATTCAGAAAAGTAAAACTCCTCTATAAAGCAAGAACCATTAACCACCCAAGGAACCCTTAAGGAACCATTTTCCAGCTCAGAAGTCAGAAGTCTCATAACATACTCTTTGTCTCATGTAGGTGACGGGAATGAAGTAATCTCAGTAACCATGGCTTCTCTGGATCAGTTGATCCTGCTGGTGCACAGTCACAGCCAGCAGTGCCCTTTGACCCCAAGCCTAAAGTCTGACCCACACAGACAGGAAGTGAAGGAGAAACCGCTGATGGAAGATCCTGAAACTTCCATGAGGTCATCTGGAGCAGGGGAAGCAGAACTGTGCCTTACGTACATATGTGAAGGTGGACACGTGTTCACCTGGCGTCCGATACACACCGAGGAGGGAGATAACGGAGAGAAGAGTGAAGAAGGACGTGGCGCTCCATCAGGACGGATGAAGATCAGAGACCGGCAGAGGAAAGGAGTGAAACAGGAGAAGAGGAGCAGGACGAGCGCAAGAGGAAACTCAGGACTCGGACGGAGTGACGAGACCGAGGGAGGAGAAAACGAGGAAGCAGGTAACCCACAAGACGTCTGTCATTTTTTTTTTCCCCCATGAATTCTTAAAATTCTGACCTTTCTGAATTTCTCTTAGAACATTTAAGTCACAGCGACGCAGTGCAGCATGAACAGGATGCAGGCTCACAGGAAGGAAGTGGTGCAGATCTTCTCATCCTGCCATCAAAGATCAGGTAAAAGATTTGCTTGTGTTTAAATCTTCAGAGTTGGGATCAGTAATGATCACAAAAACAACGAAAGCCGAAATACACAGGGCAGGCCAACTTATAAAAAATAAAAATGACATGAATATCTACATAATGATCAATTATAGAAACTGAAATCTAAACTGAAACTGTATTGCTTGCCTTATTAACTTCATAAGAGAGAAATAGAGAGGCTGGTAAGTAAGGGAACGACTCTGTTTGTCCTTCTTGAAGAAATTGTTAAATTATTTTCACTTTTGACTTATTCAGCACTGTGTAAGAGTGTAAACATGTGGGCGTAAGGCCACTTCTGAACTTCTCATGTATTACTCGTATACTAGAGGTGTATACTGGGGATGAGATGATCAGAAAAGTCATTTGAGTGGTGTTTTTTTGCTTAAACCTGCGAGAGCACTAGATATCTTCGTTCATTTGTTTTTAACTATCTCCTCTATCCTGTTCAGGATTTACATTCTATAATTCAATATACTGTATAATATAATATAATAATATCAGTCTGATCATATAATATTGATATTGTAATCAATCACATCACTGTATACATTTCTGGGAATCACATCATAGATTTAGTTTTTTTTATTTTTTTAACGACTAGAAGACTAAACATTTAGCACTTAACCCCCTTTTCCGTGTTAAATATTTCTGTATTAATTATATTTTTATGTTCAATAGGAAAAAAGGAAATGTGCAGGATTATAAATGAATTTTTTAATTAGTAAGGAACAATATAATATCAATTATAGTTTCTGTAATATAGCATTGTACTGTATGTGAGAAAAACTTGTACATAGATTTTGTTTCAGTATTGTTTATAATATTTCACCTTGGCGTAAAATATCATGATCACATTTCTATGATACGTCATAATTATAGTGTATCGTGGAGTTGTGACATCTGGGTGTGTTTTTTTTGTTTTGTTTTGTTTTGTTTTGTTTTGCACGACAAAATAGCTCGCTACTGATATAGTATGTAGTAGTTTTATGCAGATGTAGTAGAATAAAGAGAACTTTCTCCAGCGACTCCTGCGGGGATGCAGTGCCAAACTCGACCACAAGGGAGAGTGAGAGGAGAGAAGATGCTCCTGAGACAGGCGGAACCGAGGAACCGAGAAGAGAGAGGAGAAAAACCAACAGGTGGCTTTCATGTTTATTAAAGAGGCAGAGATTTTAGTCCTCAAGGGTACGTGGATTCATTTTCACGTGTATAAATGGACCTTTCAGACAACCTTCAGAGAAAGACGAGCTTTTGCAGATAAGCGGCAGAAGGAAAAGGTTTGTTCTTTGAAAACGTAGTTTAATTTCACTATACCCTTCATTAAACCCATTTTTGAATGTTCAGTAATTTGCCCTGCATTTTGCAGAAAACCGACCCCGAAGCTGATTTTACCCTGCCAGATTGACGGCTGCTGGAAAATATTTTCCAGCCGTCAGTACCTCAATGTGAGTGTTATTTGGGAATCTTTGGGGCGGATGGGAATTATAATCTATTACACACCGTTGTGCTGTTACAGGAAAACAATCAACGATGGAGTGGTGTGATAAAGCGGAGTTACTGGCACAATGCTGAAGTTGATTATTTTCCTATAACAGTATGTCCTGAACTGTTTTATTCCTTTTACGCCCCTGCAGTCTGACAACAAATAAAGAATGAAAGCAGCCATGCGTGAAGTTAGTTCCTGTTCAGACTTACATCACAGCAAAAGTTGTTCATTTTTTCTTTTGTTCATTTTTTAACTGGCTGATTACCTAGTGGCTTCGCTCACTGAGTGCAAGGGAAAAAAATAAAGAGCAGTATTTATAAACATAGAATAGAATTAGAGTTATTAAATTATATTAAAATTAACAACCCCAAATTAATAACCCCAGCTACATGTATTAGCTAGCACTGCTAACTGCAGCGAACCGTAATGAGACCAAATGTGTTTGAATACAAATTAAATTAATCGGGTTTTATTATGTTTGAATATATTTAAGTCTTATGCAGACTTAGTGAGCTGTTTCTATAAGATGTTGAAATAGCAAGGCCTTGACCTTAGCATTAACATTACCGTTAGCATTAGCAGCTTATAGAAACAGCTCTCAAAGTCTGCATAAGACTTAAATATATTAAAACATAATAAAACCCGATTCATTTAATTTGTATTCAAACGTGTTTGGTCTCATTTTTTACGCAGCTTCCAGTCATATGGTCTGTGGTCATAGGTCATTTCCGTTTCAAACACGAAAAGATTTTTATATAGATAGATAGATAGATAGATAGATAGATAAGGCAAAAACTGACACTGGAGACTCCTTCCATAAATATTAAATAAACATTTCTTCCAGAAAACGTCACTGTTTCAATGCTTATACATTTTTATTTGTTAAACAGAATCACTTTTTTCAAATCTTTTTTTATTAGTCTTAGTGTATGTACAGCATTCACCGCAGGAGTCCCTGTGAATGAGCTGTTACTATAGAAACCATGACGTAACGCTAATGCTAACGCAACGGTCACGCTACTGTCAGAGGTGCTGCTAGAGAATCGTAATCATTACCTTCTGACCAATCAGAATCCAGAATTCAGTAGCGCTGTGAAATTCTAGAACCTGATTGAAAATTTTGAACAGACACACTGACACAGACACACTGCAGGGTTTTTTTTTTTTTTTTTGTCTTAATTAATTCATTTCAAGAAAGACGAAAAGAGATGAAACGACTGTTTATAGCTGCTGTATCGTTAGTTAGAACAACATGTGGATATTCATGCATATTCCGCTGCATTAAACGTAACTATAAACAGATAAAAAATTATGTGTCATTCATTAATGAATTAAAATGGTCATTGGGAGGTTACTGTGATATGAGAGGAGTAAAACCCTTCCGGATGTGCTGTTATAGGAAAACTAATCAACGGCAAGGTGGAAATGGTACAGTATCTCTGATTGTTGTTCCTATAATAGTGCAACACGGAGTGTTTTATTCCTTACATGATCTACGTATAAACTGGCATCAGCAATGCTTAGTCATGTAATTAAGATCCATAGCCTTTTAATCCAGTGTTGTGCCTGTTGTATAGTAAACTGCTATTAAAGGTTAGGTGTTGATCGTATTACTGTACGTAGTTAGTAATCGTTCTCTGTTCAGCACCACATGAAGTACCAGCACTTCCAGCAGAAGACCTTCGCTTGTTCTGATCCCTCCTGTGGAAAATCATTCAACTTTAAGAAGCACCTTAAAGAGCACGAGAAGCTGCACAGTGGTGAGTAAGGCCAACGTGCTGAGTCACGACTTCTGCTCGGGTTCTGTCCTAGTAACCAGAATGTGGTGAGTGCAAATCCTGAGGTTGTCATACAGACGCTTGTTCAGCTCTCGAGCACAGTCCTTAACGGGGCTGGCTCACTCTTCCCTGAATCCAATGTGTTGTTTTTGTTTTGAAAGCATGTGACTGCTACTCTGCTAGCTCTCTGTGCAGCAAATTAACTGTTAGTGATCCCTTCAGAACCCATCTTGAACCTTTTCTTCATTCATGTGTCATACGTGGAGGCTTTAAACAAACATGCCTTATCTTTTCTTTCCTTTTTTGGCCACCTGCGAGGACTCCATGGTCGTCCATTACATAAAGTGGAACCTCTGGTCACGACGGTGATCCTTTCCAAAACTCTGGTCGTAACCCGATTTGGTCTTGAGCCGAACGTAATTTCCCCATAGGATTGTATGATAATACGATTAATCCATTCCAGACTGCACGAACTTTATATAATTTTGTTTTTTGGGGGTTTTTTTTTAACATTTTTACACACAAAAATAGTTAATTATACCATAGAATGCACAGTGTAATAGTAAACTAAATGTAAAAACATTGAATAACTCTGAGAAAACCTTGATTAACATTTCAGGAGTTCATGCTAGACCAAGTTCGCGCTAGAGTCTTACAAACCTGTAAACACTTTTTTTAATGAGTTTTAAGCACAGGGAAAAAAAAATTGAAAACGTTTGAAAAATCCTTAATTTATACAGAAAATAACCCTAAACAGCCAAGAAAACTGAGAAAATTGAGTGAGAGGCCAGTTCTGTTACAGAGGGACGTTAAATTGTTTTCTCTCTTGTGATTTCTTCTATTTCAGGGGCTTCTGGTGTTTTTGTCTGTTTAGATGGTGGGTCAGACTTCACGAAATAGCGGTCTAATGTGACTTGCCTTTTCCGAGGCTTTGCCGGTGTTTTTGTTTGCCAAACGAGCGTGTGGTCATGAACTGTTTGGCCAACTTTTTGGTCTTAACCCTATTTGTACATGTTCAGAAGCATTCGTGTCCAGATGTTCCACTGTATTGAATAATCATATGGAAACGGACTGCATCGGTCAAAAGGATTTAAAATATAGATACTTTGACAAAAAATCTTTAGTTGTCTTTAATCATAATCTAAGATTTATGGCCTAGGATATCGCCGGATGTCGCAGTTTATCAAATATCGATGGCATTGAAAATGGCGAATTGCTATTTGGAGCAGAGGATTCTGGGAAGAGTGAGCCGGCCCCTTTAACCCTGAGCTCAGATCTGTCCTCAGATTCAAATTAATTAATAGTTATAATATATATATATATAGTGGGGAATTATGAGATAGCATCTTGTGGATGCGTTGATGCATCATCAGTAATGTGACCTGGAGTAATCGGGTGTTTCGGGTCTTTCAACATCAGACACCCTCTCTCAGGTGACCCTGTTCCAGCAGCACGATCCTACTGATGCCCAGCATTGTGAATGCTTTACGGAGTGAACTACCAGCGAACCCCCGGCAGCCCCCTTCAACAAGCTCACAGCGGGTTCTCCAGCTTTGCTTTTGGCCTTACTCCACAAGCTCCTGGTACTTGGCTCACTTCGCCTTATTGGGCTCGACCATACACTCATCCCAGGGCACTGTTAATTCCAGCATGATCAATTGCTTGGTGGATTCAGAGACAATGGACATGTCTGGCCACAGCTGTGATGATGTTATTTGGTCTGGAAGTTTTAAATGTTTGCCAAGGTCCACTTCCATTGTTGAGGAGGTTGGTCTGTAATCCAGGTTGTGGGCATGGTTTTTCACCAGCTCTTACAACGGAGATTTTACTTTTGTTGCTGGCCCTTGATATTCTTCATGGTGTATCTACACTCTCAGCAATTGCCTTTAGCACCTGGTCATGGCACCAGCGATAGTGCCCTTCTCCTAGTGCTTGTGGGCAGCTGCTAAGTAGGTGCCTCTTCCAGAGCAAAGGGGGCATGATGTTTTTTCTCTCTTAGAAGATGTGGAGATTTGCTGGACTAGGAGGTGTATATCATGTATCATATACAACTTGGACCAGAAATCTTACATGACGGTAGTCTGCCTGCCATATGTCAGACCATACAATCTTTCGTTGTAGCACACTTTCCCATCTCGTCCATGCTTCTTGCTGTCCCATTCCATCCATCATGCTTGTTTGAAGATGCTGTCGCTCCTTGCTCTGGGCACCATTGACCCTGGCTGCCAGATAGTGGCCAATACCCACTCATCCCGATGCAGCAGACCCTACCACTGCCTTAAACTTCAGCCGTGATTCAGCCACGCCCAGAGCTTTGCCTGCACTCCACTTCCTGCCTGTTCGAACCTGGATGCCTGCAATTGCCACTTTTGGGTCCCTGGATGTACTCTACTGCAAGGCTTTCCTTGTCCTTGACACCATAAACTCTGCAGGCCACAGAGTTGGGAGCTGTATGGTGTTACTAGTGCCACACAGAGCAGCACTGGTAGTAGGATTCAAGGTAGTATGGAGTGTTGGTAAATCCATGCCTTGAATCTCCCTCTCATGCCCAATTTGTCCACTTTGGCTCAGTTCAGTGGTCTTCTTAATGGACATAGTACCTCTACGGATGCAATCAAAGACCTTACTGAGGCTCTTGACTGGTTGCTTGGTGATGGATGGGATGGTGGCTCCAGCAATCAAGAATCAGAACTTGTCCACTACTGTCACGACACAGGAATCAGGAGGATGCATGTACAGGGATCCACAAGGCAGAAGTGTATTTAAAGAGTTTAATAAACTCCACAAGCATGCAGACAAATCCAAATCAAGAGGCAAAACACATTTTCCAAAGACAAGCAAAGTTCAGGCGATCAGCAAACTAGGCAGGCAGGCTAGGCAGAGAATCATAAACAAGAAAACTGGCCAAGGTCAAAACACGGAAAACAAACACGGGTATATTACTCAGCAGAAGCATACACTAGGGCAGTGTTTCCCAGCCTGTGTGCCGTGAGAAGTCATGAGGTGTGCCGCGGAAAGTCCGCTTGCCCCATCGTCAGGTGTGCTGTGCACTTTTTCCGCGATTACTCACCCCTCCCATCGGCGATCGCGCGATCTGCGATTCCCCCGTCAGCGATCGCACACGCATACAAATACCCCGGTGCCTGATTTCTCAGCCCCCTCGTCGGCGATCGCTTGCCCAACCCCCACCCACCCGCCACCCCCGTCGACGATCACTCGTCCGGCGAGCCAGAGCACATGTGAACATCACCCATCTTGTTTGTAGTTCTTGCGGCATGGGAAACGTAATCCATGGCTGACATGTACATGACAACTACTACTACAGCTTGTCCACTACCACTACTTGTCCCCCTCTTTAGTATTAAAGACTGTGATTTTGCTGGCTTATACCTCATCCTTGCCCAGGTGCTGAGCTTCTCCAGGCGTTGAAGGATCCACCTGCTGTCTGGGACAGTCCCTGGGACCTGGAACTGATGTTAGTGTGACAGTCAGGTCATCCATGAAAGCTGTTGGACTCCAGACTTGGTTAAGGGGCCTCTGCATTCAGACTCTACTGTCTTGACCACCATGTTCATTTCAAGGGCACAAAGGATGACCAAGCTATTGCAGCCTGTTATTATACCCTTTTAACCAGTGGAGTTGGTGAAGTTTTGTTCTTTGGTTATCCAGACTCCCTCGGCCTATATCCACTGGTTTGCTACTCATCCCCCATGCCAAATCACCTTTAAGGAGCTGTAGGAGTCATGGACACTGCTTGTACACTGTGTAAGGGACTCCACTTGGACCTGGGGCTGAATTTTGGTCTGGCTCCTCTAACCACATTTTTGTTAAAAAATTTAACTTAAAAAAATTGCTATAATACTCATGTGTATGTTGATAACCTAGCTGTAAATAACCAAACATGTTCACAGCACTACTGAATTACATTTGGTGACTCAAAATTGTGGTTAATTTTTTTTATCAGTTTTATTTGTCCTTGTTAAATCAAATGGACCCTTTTTTATGACAACAGTATTGTCATGTCTGGTAGCTTTCCAGTCGCTATATTAAACGTTCAACGTACATCACTTTGACATCACTTGCTAAACTCGGGGTTGAATAAGAAGAGAACGACCTGAGTTCTGGAGAAATTCTGATTTGTGATGCCGTTTTCTTTCTAGTTAGTTTTCTTTCTCGCCAAAACCCCTCAGTAACGTTCAGTCAAATATGTTATAGCCATGGTTATTAATAACCTGAGTAAAACTCATTGATGTTTTATCCCTGTGGTGGAATTCCTCTGAGGGCGAAATGAGACCAGAGCTATCGAACAGGTCCAGATCAATGTATGATGTAAGCTAGTGTGTAGTAGCGATGAATTAGATGTATTGAATGTCATGGTTTTGTGTGTGTGTGTGTGTGTGTGTGCATGTGTGTGTTTGATAGATCAGAGAGACTACATCTGTGAGTTCTGTGCTCGTGCCTTCCGCACCAGCAGCAACCTGAGCATCCACCGTAGAATCCACACGGGAGAGAAACCACTGCAGTAAGAGAATATCCTCACACACACATATGTACACGCGCACACACACACACACACACACACACACACACACGTGTGTGTGATTGGTGATTGGATGAATGTAAGGAGGCAAAGCCTTTGTACCTGTCAGTCCCAGTGAAGGGGTGTGGCCTTCGTGTGTGTCAGTATTATTAAAAGAGGTGTGGCATCTGTGTTTATTATTACCAAAGAAGTTGTGGTCTTTGTGTGTCTGTGTGTGTCATTCTTAGGGAAGGAGTTGTAGCTCTTTTGTGCCTCTCAGTCTCAGTGAAGGGGGTGTGGCTATTGCGTATGTCAGTCTTAGTGAAGGGGGTGTGGCTATTGCGTATGTCAGTCTTGGTGAAGGGGGTGTGGCTTTTGCGTATGTCAGTCTTAGTGAAAGAGGTGTGGCCTTTGTATGTCAGTCTCCGTGAAGGAGGAGCTTATCAAGCTTACTAAATCACATGTCAAATGATGTGCAGTATGGAATCTGCTCTATGTAGTGGAAATGGGTGGACCGAAACCTCTGCTTCACCTCAGATGCAAATCAGAAGCCAGATATTTAGGGTGGACCTTTTGGGTTTTAAAATCAGCAGCAGTTCTCATGGAAGCTGGTTGGGAACATTATTAATATGATCCGTCATTACAAACATTCTCATAGTCAGGAGCTTTGTGTACAGTGTGTATTGTATAATAGTAATAATAATATATTACATTTGTGTGTAATTTGAGATACAAGATTATCCCTCAGTCTTGGTGAAGTGTAAGTGTGTGTATATGTGTGTGTTTGTGAGAGAGAGATTATAAGAGTGTGCATATATACACTGTTTTTTGTCTTGTGTGTAAGCTCTGCGTTTATCACTTTTAAACACACCAGATGTGTCTGGTTTTGGTGTTGTTTGGTCTCACACTCATTGTTTGGTGTTGTTTGGTCTCCTTCTGGTGTGAAATGACTGTCTCTCACATTCTCGTGTGTGTGTGTGTGTGTGTGTGTGTGTGTGTTTGTGTGTGTTTTCCTCAGGTGCGAGGTGTGCGGCTTCACCTGCCGTCAGAAGGCGTCTCTGAACTGGCACATGCGTAAACACGACGCCGAACGCAGCTACCAGTTTTCATGTGAGATCTGCGGTCGCCGTTTCGAGAAGAGAGACAACGTGACTGCTCATCAGAGTAAAAGTCACCCAGATCACATGACCTCTGACCTTCCTAAACAGCCTGCAAGCAACGACCTTTGACCTGTTAAGGCCGGATTTGTAACCAAGCTTGTGCCAATATTAAAAGTTCACATCATGATGATTTCCTGTCTCTTTCCACTGTTTACAAAATTCAGTCGCGGTACAAAAATTGCCTTCCTCTTCTTCCGACCTGACGCCGTACCCAGTGTTGCTTTTTAAGGACAGTGGGTGGAGCGTAGCTCAAATCAACGCCCCAGAACCCATTTCATAGCAGTATTAGAACAAAACATTAACAAAAAACATGTAAAATTCTACGATTATTACAGGTTTAAAAATTAGAGACTGCGATTTATATTATGACTTCGCATAACACAGCTCTGCTACCCGAGAGGTAACGTCACCTCCTGGCCTAAAGATACCCGAAGACCCTTAACAAGATGACTCACCACCCCAACACAACCTACATGCCATGGACAGAGTCTTTTCATTCGGTGAACAGAAATAGTATAGCGTCACATACTCCAAATTCCACAACCCCCCCCCCTTCCAATCCAACATGTTGTTCGAGGACAAAAGTGATTCTGTAGCTTACGGTTTTTCTGCCACTTTGCCTAAAAATGGGATTATTGTTAATAAAAACATTTGGATAGACAACTGGACTCATATTGGACTCACTTTTTTTTATTCGTTTATTTGTTGAATTAGTCCCCTAAGACGTTTGAGCTCCAGTTCCAAGATTGACCAGGGTTTCCCCCGTTACAACGCCGTTACCGTTACTTACAATAAAATGCGCGTTACTATAACTGAGAACACTGAAGCGGTT
>JAOVYU010000037.1:14059031-14071589 GCA_025674565.1 Synodontis membranacea | reverse complement strand
CTATTAGCATTCAGCTAGTTTGTATTATCACCTCTATTAGCATTCAGCTAGTTTGTATTGTGACAGCTAGCTATTAGCATTCAGCTAGTTTGTATTATCACCTCTATTAGCATTCAGCTAGTTTGTATTGTGACAGCTAGCTATTAGCATTCAGCTAGTTTGTATTATCACCTCTATTAGCATTCAGCTAGTTTGTATTGTGACAGCTAGCTATTAGCATTCAGCTAGTTTGTATTATCACCTCTATTGGCATTTAGCTAGTTTGTATTGTGACAGCTAGCTATTAGCATTCAGCTAGTTTGTACTATCACCTCTATTAGAGTTTAGCTAGTTTGCATTGCTGCAGCTGGTTGTTAGCACTCTGCTAGTTCGCACAGTCACATCTCGCTATTAGCATGTTGTCAAATCTAGCAATTCCCACTTAAACTTGTTACTATCATGTCAGCTAGCATTTGAGACATTGGCGTTAAAATCGTTAGTTAATCCTAGCTAATCTTCTCTTTAACATGAGGGAAGAATTGACTTCGGCGTTGTAGATTTGCAGTTACACTTCAATTTGAGAAAAGAATTGAGGTACTTTGAATAATTATTGATTTTTTAAAAAAAAATCTTTCCTGCGGTTTTCCCAACTTGATGATAAACCTGACGCTCTAAATCCGGGCTGAATGAACGATCTCGTGCTCCTCGTTTTTCCTTTTTTAAGTCACTGGTAATTTGCTCGTCTTTGACTTTTAAATTCTTTCCTGTAAAACCCTTTCATTTGGTGAAATGTGTCATATTAATATATTATTATGGTTAGTATTAATAATAATAGTTATTTTTGTTCAAAAGTCAGTAAGGGACAAATTACTTTTAGAGCGTTGCTCTTTACTTCACACATGTAACTTGACTCATAAATGACTTCATTGAGTCAAATCAGACTTGATAAACAGGAAGAGCACTAAACTCCGGCGCTTGCTGACCCCTCGGATTTACATGATGCATCTCTGCAAAATGCAAACTCAACTGCAGACGGTTTTTGAGGAAGTATGCATGGTTTCTTTGGTTGTCACCCATCTGAGTGCGTCTATGCATGCTGTGCCTTTAATCACGTGTGTATCTATTTGTAATTGTCCCACAATCACACTTTAACATCCTGTCTCTGTTTTATGGCTCAGACATTATTAAGCTCTCGTACCCTCCTCTCTCATCTGCTCGTACTTCCTCCTGGCGATGTACTTCCTCCAGGCTTTCTGGATGATCCGGGCGAACGTGTCAAACTTCCTCTCCCGCATCTCTTCCAGCAGAAACAGCTGAGAAAGCGAGAGGACAGAGTTTTGCATCAAGCAGATGGTAAAAAAGTACAGAATCTATATTATACTGCAGACGTTAAACCGGGTCTATGGTTTTGTTTTTTCGCATTTTTTATAGAACTTAGCTGATGATTTCTCATGCATTTCAAAATACAGACGCAGGTTTGTATTTATTTTAAACACCGTCATCTCTGGTGGACCGCAGTCCAGATATTCACCCAGCAAACTAATTCAACGGAACAGATCAATGTATGTAAAAAAAACAAAACAAAACAAAACAGTCTATAGTTCAATGGTTTAAATTTCTAAACATAAAGCATTGCGGCTTCTGTAGCAGGTCCTTCTACAGTATGTAGTTTATCCAATCAAGTTCAATTATGTAGACCAGAGGTACTGGTCCCTGGATCATTTGGTACCGGGCCGCAAAGAAAAAATTCCGTGGTTAAAATTATGGTAATTTTTCTTCCAGATCTTATTTTGAAAAGCGACTGTGTCCGCCCTCGCCTCACTACCGCACTTGACTCTGGCATGCCGTTTCATGCATCAGCCACACAAACTAATCCTTGAAAAAAAATGAGCCAAAAACAAAATTCACTGGAGAGCTTTTTCTGGAAGGAATGACAGGTGAAGGGTCACAGACTGCCAGCAAAAAGAAAGCTGCATTTAAGTGAAAATACCAAGATTCCTACCCAAGTTACGGGTTCATCGCAACAGGTGATACACAAGATCCACACCCGCTATGTGAACCCCCGCGCCTCTACCCGGTCTGCGGAAAAATGATCATGCATGAAACCCGTCCATGGTACAAGAAAGGTTGGGGAGTGCTGGTGTAGACTATTTAGCTCATCAGGCAGCTCATCAGACCAGAGACATTAGCACAGACTTTCATAGGCTTTCCATTTTATTTACTGCCCTGACAATGAAATACACAGACAATACGAGACAAACATATACTGACTAGGAAGGGTTCAACTCTAAGATTTGCTTCCTGTGAGAGACGTCAAACCAGCCAACTGCATTTTTTTTTTTTTCAAACCGCTCCTCATGCTACATCACGGGCAGTGGAACACGCGTGAATGGAAAGCACTATCCGCCCTCTTCCACATACACGTGTTTATATGCTGCACGATTGGCTCGTGTTGCTGTGATTGACAGGCGAGTGCGGGAATTTCCCTCCCACCCAGAACACACGACTGATTTTGTTCCCTAGACTCCTGGCTGTGGAAGGATGTGGCAAGGTCAGGATTTGAATTTGTGATTTTGTTTTTTTTTTTGACAACAGGGCGAACGCTTTTCTGTTGCAGCGCTCAGGAGCTTCCGTGTGTCAAATTCAAAACAGGCATCTAAACTTTTCAGCACTAATCAGAAGTGAACAGAGTTATTCTCTTTATGAATGAACAGAGACTGCAAAACAGCATTACAGATCGTCTTCTTTATAGCATATAAACGAACCATTTTTGGCTATGCATTAAAATATAAATGTTTTTGCCATTTCATAACAACAGCTGTACAACCAGAACTTTTCAAGCGACAAATCTTATGTAACTAGACCTTTTAAAATTTAGTTGAATACGTCTGCTTAAATGATGAGTTTAAAAAAATATAAATAAGATAAATTATATAAATAACATAATGATAAATCAGAAGAAGTTAGGCAGCACGTGAATATTTTCGCTTAAAAAAATTACATGAAATAAAATGTAAAATGCCACATTCGTACCGACTCTGGGTTTTTAACAAAGATCTTAGTGCGGCCCATCTGGTACTGATCGTTTTCCATGTTCACGGAGCGAAGCAGATGCAGGACACCCTGCTGTTCGGGTCCATGCCAGCGCGGGAACGTTTCCGGGGTAAGGATGGCGTACCTGAGACACACACCTGCTGTTAGCACATATGAACATCCTACACAAATCATTTTTAGTGTCCAGTATATCATTCAATCTAAATTCTAGGGCAATAGACCTACGACTTATTATGTAATCAAATTCTAAGCTGAATCAACCCGCTGCTCTGGTTTCACTTTGGGTAGCTGTTTCCTATGTTACCCACGATGCCTTTCAACTACCTGCTTCGTCTCTACCTAACGAGAACGATTCAACGGCACGTTAGTCCTTTAGACTGTCCAGCTTTCTCCAAAGCTTTACCAATAACCCTAATATCTCCGTCAAGTCCATCTTGCACCCAGATCAATAACTAGTCTAGCCTTCATCTTTATTCCAGATTACATGAATAACTCACCTCTGTATGAACTTCTGGAAAACTCGGCGGTAGGCGAAGCCGGCTCTCCGTACCCTGATGTTCTCACGCAAACCCAAATACTCCACCTGATGTTTCACCCTGAGGACAGTACAGGAGATGATGGAGACGTGAGGCGGAGACAGGAACGAGAACTAGACTAGAACTAGAGAAAAAAACGATTACGAGCACCCTGTGCTTGTTGCCATGGGAACAGCGATGCGGAGAGGAAATGTCTTTAATAAGAAAAAGTGTAAAGAGGAATAAAACACTTCCGCGTATGGTGTTATTAGGTAAATAATTGGCGTCGGGGTGGCAATGGGAACTCGCGCCAAACCACATTACGCTGATTATTTATAACCATCCCTGATGTAAAGCCTTACCGGATTGTCCACGACACAAAATCCAACAACGCTCACGTGAACCTGGACAAGATCATGAGTCAAGCAGGACTCGCTCTGAGACTCACCGACTCTCCTCCCAGTCTTTGGACCTCTTGGTCTCGTTGGGTTTGATGCAGCGGATATAGTGCGGAGTGCATTTCATCAGCGTATCCACCAGCTCGTTAGCCTGCCTCTGTGGACCAGAGTTACACCATGACAGTCTGCTTTCAAATAACTCCGACAAAACACTGATATATTCATTCATCAACAACTCTACAGGAAACCAACGTGGCTCGTGATGAACGTCTGACATAATTAGCAGTAAGATAACACGTGCTGAATGTGTAGTCCAGGACATTTAGATTATACAATGAAACGTTTGCTTAACAGGTAACTGTTCAACGCAACATTGTGTTCTGTACATCTGCAGTCCACTGCTTTTTTGGTTCTAATCAGTCATGCAATGGAGGAATCGTTGGAAATGCTGATCATGATTAATGGTCAGTTTAGTTCTTTGGTTCTTCTTTCATGTTCTGGATTGTCGTGTTCACTGACTTTGGGTTTTAAGGAGTCGAACAAGTCGATTCTTGATCTTACTTTAATTTTGGAGCTCGCTGTGGTTGGTCTGCCTTTTTTCTCAGTGTTGAGGTTTTCAGGAAACAGGTTGCGGATAAACTGACTGTGAAGAGGAACAGTTCGTGTCGGATCATGACACCCGAGTTAGAAGGTCAATACTGAAAAAGTTATACCGTATACAAGCATATGTACTTACTGTTCGCTGCTCTGCATCAGAGCGATGAGGTCGGTAAAAAGCACATCTCTGTTTCTCTCACAGAAACCGTTGATGTCGTATGACACCTGATTCGAGACAAGTTCAGACTTCAGTCTTTTTTTCTTTTCTTTTTTTTAGACAAAAATATCTTCAAATCTTCTAACATCCAAAAAAAATGTGTTCATGATACAGTATATAAATTCTCCTATTCTTTTTTTTTTTTTTTGGAATTTTATATACTTCCTGTGCATACACCTAATAAAAAATTACACACGTTATGTCTTTTGACTTATAAATATGAACAGAAACGTGTATTGCTAAGCATTGACAAATATAACGCTAAGATGTATTAACAAATATATAAAATGTGTCGAAACGATTGCCTGCGCTAAACACATACACTACAAGCACCCGAGCATCCCGAACTCCTAGCGGCTCAGTTTGCGCACCTTTCCTGCATAGTGGTGGATGACGAAGCCCGAGCTCCAGTTGTTAAAGTGCTCGTGCGATCCCACCGCAGCCTGCAGCTTCTGCAGTAAAGTGCTGTCGGCCCCCTCGCCCTTGCCGTGCATGGTGGCGCAGACGTCATCCAGGACGCTCATTATACCCGGCGGGTTCTGAGAACGAAGTGACACGAGACGGGTAAGACGAACGGACACGAAGTCGCACGCTCAGAGTCAATCAGAATATCATTGCTATAATTTCTGCAAACCTTTTTAAGTTGGGTTTGTTCGGTGCCAAGAAGATGCCAAGAAAGCAAGCAAAAAGGAATTAGAAAAAAAACAGGAATATTGATGACATTTGCGTTAGAAAAAAACGGAGCGGAGTTTAAATGAAACACCTGATGATGGCTTGAGCAGATACTGTACACTACTACTGTATTATTGACATTCATGGATGTGTTGTGGTACAAAAATGACGTCTACGTGCATTTGATTTGGATTTTTGGATTTGCACCGGACAATATAATAATAATAAATACAAAATGATGCATATGTAGTTTTACTCGCGTTAGTTGCTGATTCGAATTCTTAGAATGGATTATGCAAGAAATATAAATTTTCATAATTCATAAGACATGGACAAAACAACACAAGAGAGACTTAATGAAAGGCTGATAAGAGAACAGCTGTTTGCTATAATGTATGTCAGGACAGGTACTTGTTTCGCAGACGCTCAACATTAAACGTAACTATAAAAAATGTAAAAAAAAAAAAAAAAAAGCACGATGTTTTCGGGGTTTTTTTTAGCACGTAAAAAATTTTAATGGTTAGCAAACTGCTGTGGTGTAAGAGGAATAAAAGACTCACAACAGGGTGAGCAGGGTTAGGAAAATAATCAACTTCAGGAGAGTTACAGAAAGGCACATTCGTGTGGTTGATTAGTTTCCCGTCACAGCAGCATGCCTGGCCGTGTTTTATTTCTTGCATAATTTTTCCCTTTCCTGTGAGTTTCTTTAGATCAGAACTCATCGTAGCTTTCATGTACAGTTAACACACACACACACACACACACACACACACAATACATTTTAAATATCGTGGCATCTACTGTACTACACAGTTCTCCTTTGCATCATGCATCATTATATACAACAATAAAGGCTCGTGATAAACATGCGTCTGGGTGTATATTCTGTGAGCTTACCAATTTATTTTCAATGAGATCACACACGATTTTGTTGTTAAAGTATTCAATAGGAGTCCACTTGATCCCCTCCTGGACATATTCTTCCTGTTGGGGGGGAAACAAAAGCAAGCGTATAAACCAGTGACCGTAAAATACGCCCTGTTTGTGCTGTCCGGAGGCGTAACGTGAAAGGTAAGCGTGTGTACCTGCTCTGCCTTCAGAGTCAGCTCGATAAAGATTTGCTGCAGTTTCTCGTTCACGAAGTTTATACAGAACTGCTCGAACCCGTTCCTCTGCAGAAACGATCGGTTAGTTCACTGAAGCTCACATCATCCTTACATTAATGTAGAGGCAGATGAAATCAAAACCTGAAAAATCTCGAAGCCGTAAATGTCCAAGACGCCGACGCTCAGCTCTTCAATAGGCTTCTGCATGGCTTTGTTTATGGCCTGAACAAATACAGTGGGGGGAAAAAAAAAGGTGAATCATTCTCCGTTATAGTCATGTAGGGTTAAAAATAGTTGATGCCACAGCACCATTGATTCATTACTTTTCTGCAGCAGCAGCAGCTCTGACAGTATTTCCCATGACAAGATAAATAGCAGGTCGTTCTAACAGTAAACAGTAACAGTCGAGTACGGTATCGGTCTAAATGGCGAAGCTTTCCGTAAGGAACATTTGTATAAGGAGTCTCCAGTGTCCGTCAGAGGTAAAGTTTTTGACACTGCAAAGTCAGCGAAATGGGAAAGGACAGAGGAGTTTAAGCGTGGTAACATCACAAGCTGTATTTTTATTATTTTTTTTGTCTCTGGGAAGGCCGGCTCAACCTTCCCAGAATCCTCTACTACATGTATCGAGCCACTATTTCACTATTTTCGATATTCTTAAAACAATCCGCAACAATCCGACATATAGACATTCTAGACCACAGATCATGAATTGTGACGTGAAATTTTCTCAAAGTATCCATATTTTAAATCCTTTCCACCAATCCATTGCATTTCCGTATGGTTATTCCGAACGTAATGGAAGTGGACAGGGCAAATTGAACAGGGCAAATTGAAACGTCATTGAAATTACACAAATGACGTTGGTGTGTTGTTGGTGATGTTGGTGTGTCGCCGTGTTATTGTTTTCCGATCGTTCATAATCAAAGTTTCTAATAAATTTCTAATACGAATAGAGTTTGTTGTAAATCCAGACCTCCACCAGGTAGTCGAAGAGGCGAGTGTACAGGGCCTTGGCGAGGGCGTCACGCGTGTAGCACGCCTGCTCCTGATTCAGCGTCACGTCGATGGACTCGGATTTGCCGCCCCACTTGGAGTCCATCTTCCGGCTGGTGAGTTTCTCCTGCAGACGGCCCTGATCGATGCCCAGCAGGTAGGCAGGGAAGGCCAGCACTGAGCAATACAGAGAGCATTGGATAAATTGGGAACATATTCAATGAGGAATGATTGGCCACATGATTGGCTAACCGCATAAATGAGCAGGTGCTCAGGTGTTCCTATACGCATATAAATCCTGGCCTTGGTTTTTAATCTTTCATTGAGGATATTTCCTAATCATCATAACAAACCCTTAAAATCCATAAAATAGCTCATTTTAAAAAAATTGATCATCAAATTGTATTTTTGTGACAGTTCGTTACGGCAGCTGTTAAAATCAAAACAGTTCTTGTTTCAACGTCCGACCCGTACGATGGCGTCAGAATAAGGAAACACAAGCGTGCATATGTCCACACTTACAGTCTGTGCTCTCCACCTGGCCGTAGTTTCCCACCTCGATGAACGTGATGTTGCCCAGGTGTAAAATTCCCGCCACGATCTGCAGCACCTGCATCTGATTGTCTCCGGGGATCCCGATCACCTGCATAGCTTCCTGCCACACACACAATCAAGGATACACACGCAAGAATATATTGTTGAACATGTAATCATTTCTATAGTAACAGTTGATTGACAGCGACTTGTGCGAAGATGGGGTAAGGAGTAAGAGGAATTAAAACACTTCAAGACACGCCGATGCTGGGAAAATGATCGGCTTTGGGAAGAGTAACTCGGCTTCCTCAAACCGCTCTGTCATTGATTCTTTTCCTGCTGCAGCACAGAGCCAAGTGTTTAATTTCTTATTGATGGTATCATTTAAAGTGCAGGATGAGACGATCGACGCACCATCGTCTCCTGGAAGTCGCTGCTGTCGTTGGTGCCGTCCACCTTGTAGGTTCCCGACTGGTTTAAGTAGTTGTAATAGTCAGGAGTCATGATCCCTAAAGCTTCCTTCTGCTGGGCCGAAGATCCTTCGATCATCTGGAACCAAAACGAGTGAGACAAAGTGAGAATTGCAAAAGAAAAAAAAAAAAGATATAAACAAGAAATTTAACGGGTTTGGCTTCTCAGCTGTTCCTTCGTTCCATTATGAGGAACCACCATGGTGAAACATGATGATATTGCTTTGTGAATTTGCGTGTTTCTTATAACTGTTATAACCGTTAGATGACAGACGTAACACACTGCCTTCTGTCAATCAAGTCAGAAAACAAATTTTTTGTTGATTTTTTTTTTTTTTGCCTTAAGGTTTGTGGTTAAGATAATGACATGGTGGAATCTGTCGTGTGTGTGTTTTTTTTACACTTTACATAATTTTAGAATCTGGTAAGGACCAGGTGATTTTTATTATGTCCTGTTACGTAAAAACCCTAGAATTGAAAGAAGGTGTGCTGTTTTTTTTTTCTTTTCCCCATGACCGTATTGCACTTTATCCGTCAGGGTCGCAGGAAAGCTGGATCCAATCCCAGCTGACTTCGGTGAGAAGCGGTGTACACCCGGGCCTGGTCACCGGTCCATCACAGAACAACCTGTAACCAGTCGACCTAATCTGCATGTCTTTGGGAGGAAACCGGAGCACTTTGAGGAACCTTTCTGCTACGAGGTGAAAGTGCTAACCACTGTACCACCCTACGATAAACTTATCATGCAAAGCAAATAACTTATATCAGGGGTCAAATTCCAAAAAAGCCACAACGTCTACATCTCTGTATGAGGCACTAACCGGAAATACGTTCACAACGGCCACCGCGATGATCAGAGTGCACAGCCTGGCGGCATGACCACATAATATGCTTATTAGATTTATATTTGCTATTTACCAATGTATAATTTACCCCCTCTAGAGACTGATATTGGTTTGTCAAGGCATGATTCATGCTCAATTTCTTATATTCAAAAGCAGGCATAAGGGGTACCTGGGATCGAACTTTTTGCCCTTGATTGCATTGATAAAATAATCATTTAACAAACTGAATAGCGTGAAAAGTTAACAGTAAAGAACAGAATTAATTAGAGACGATGGTACTGTATGTGCTAAAAAAAAAAAAAAAAAACAATTCTGGGGTGAAATCAGTTTGTTTCTTTCGCTTATGCTCTTTCTCGGACACTCTTTAACTCTGTTTCTTTCTCAATCCCTGTCTAGACTTTGTCTTCAGGTTTTTGTCTTTCTTTTTTTTTTCCCCCTGCGTTCGTTCCGTGCACTCAGCACAAAGTAGCAACTGGTTTATTTTTCTCCTTGTCTACTTCTCCTTCTGCGTTTCCTCGCTCTCCTGCTCGCTCTCACTCTGACCTGGTAGAAAATGTGGAAGTTCCTCTCATTCTCGTTCTGGCTCACGACTCGTGATTTCTCCAGCAGGAAGTTGGAGATTTTGCCTCCGTCTGGCTCTCCTCCTCGGCTGAACTGGATCTCGAAGTATTTCCCCTGTCAGTTGAGACAATGCCCATGCAGCTCACCACAGAAAAATGCAGTGACAACACGAAGGGATTTGTATTGTATTGAGATTATATTGAATATTATGAGACTCACGAAGCGGCTGGAGTTGTTGTTCCGGACCGTTTTAGCGTTTCCAAAGGCCTCCAGTAAAGGGTTGGACTGCAGGATAATGTCTTTTACATGCTGAGGAACGAAGAAAGAAATACTTCAAACAAGAGACCACTAATCGAATTCTTTCACAATCTGTCATACAAAATCTGATACAGTACAAAAGCTATAAAACACTAAGGGGTTGTACTCTAATAGGAAAATTATTCTTATTCTCTTATTGCTCTTTCTTGAAGTCGATAAGACAGGAAAAAAAAAAGCTCGTTATGTTACTGCCCTTTCCTTTAACCGTTATAAAAAAAAAAGCACTGAAACTGGAGACTCCTTCCATAAATGTTACACTAAAATTAAATTCAGAATTTCAGTCCCTGCGAATGTTGCGTTGCTGTAGAAACGATGACGTATTAAAAAGAGCACTTTAATATAAAACTGTTATAGAAAATGAAGCAACATCTTCTGACCAATCAGAATCCAGAACTCAACAGCGCCGTGGTATAAGAGTACACTTAACTCAGGACTAATCGGAGAGTATACCAGAATCTTCCAGTACCTGGACTTTAGCACCACCACCAGACACTTTGGAGATGTAGCCCATTATGTACTTAGCAGCCACAGTTTTTCCTGCACCACTCTCTCCACTACACACACACACACACACACACACAAATATGCACAAACATTAATTAGACCATATGCCTGTTACACACGCATAATCTTTTCTCTCTCTCCTTTATCATAACACAGATACAGTATATTGTAATATGCCAAATAATCAATCTAAATTAAAAAAAAAACTGTTTTTGTCTCCATTTTTGTCCTTGATTATTAAATAATTATTTGTATTCAATGCATTGTTATAAGTTTATAAGTACAGTATGTACACCCTTATTCTAAATTTTATATTTCCCCACATATGTACTGTATGGAGCCATATAAGCCAAGAACTTGTGTGAAATTTATAAAACTGCTCGTCACTACCATCTGTAGCGTATATAGATGAGTGCAAAAGTTTACACACCTCTAGGACAATAAATATGCAAACCGAGATCATTTGTGCACCGTCGCGGACTCGAGGCTGCAGCATTCCAGTCCGAGCTTGAGACATATTCTGTATTAATTAATGTAATTCATTCCTTCTAGACAACAGACTAATCATTTGGAAAAAGCAAACTATTTGAAGTAAAGGATTTGAACGCGTTCCTTCTCGGTGTCTCGACCTGGTCTTGAGTACAGCCCTGGTTTCTGTGTTGTAGTCATGAGCAAGTCATGTTCGAGCCTAGAGTGTATTGAGACCGAGACAAGACCAAGACTTTAAGGGGTTGAGACCAAATCAAGGCCAAGTCAACACCAAGACTGGACCAATGTGAGTCCCACACCGCATGACACACTTACAATAAACTGATTTGAAAGACCCACAAAAACATCCAGGAACAATCACTAAGAGCTGGAATCAACATCTTTATTCAGAACCCGTTACTGGTCGCACTGGAAGCAGCATATTCTAGACTCAATCGCAATAATGATGTTAACAAATACAGTAAATCAGACAATTTAGTGATATCCTCGCATTCGTGGTCTTCACAGGTCTTTAAATAAACTCCCGAGTCCTCCGTGTTTGAGACGAGACTGCGACAGGACCACTAATATTGTTCAGTTCTGTTTGGTTTTCTGTAGATAAACTTATAAAATCTAGGTCAAAAAAAAAACCCTATGGGGAGGGGGTGCAAACTTTTGCACTCAATTGTTATATTTTCTCACATATGAAAAACAGCCTTTTTATCTGTATATTGTAAAATGCATACAGTATATCATAACCTCAAAACATTTTAGATGTCATTTTTCCACCAGAGAACAGGGACAGTTTGTAGATCGAAAATTCAACAGCATGCGGCTCTCAAGAGGGTACAGTTCACTTTCTTGGTTCTGGGTACAGTTTTAGGACACTCCTCACTCCTGGGAACGGTACTGAGCTTTACATTTGATCAAAATGGAACCAAAAGTTGAAAGAAAAGCTTGATAGAAACATCAGATGATAATGTTGTTATATATTTGTTTTGTAAATAAAAAAAAAAGGGTCCCAGCTTTAAAATGGGCAAAACCGCATCAGATCATATCACACTCACACTCACACAAACTCACACTTACACACACACACACACACTCACACACACACACACACACACACTCACACTTAAACACACACACACACACACACTCACACACACACATATACACACACTCACACTCACATATACACACACTCACACTTAAACACACACACACACATACACTCTCACACTCACTCACACACATACACACTCACACACACACACACACACACACACACACACACACACACACACACACACACACACACACA
>JAOVYU010000037.1:14033213-14046754 GCA_025674565.1 Synodontis membranacea | reverse complement strand
ATTAAATTAAATTAAATTAAATTAAATTAAATTAAATTAAATTAAATTAAATTAAATTAAATTAAATTAAATTAAATCAAATTAAAGTAAATTAAATTAAATTATCTGGTTGGAACAACCTGTGTGTCATTTGTACTAGAGAAGAATTTTATAACTTTTATGGAGTTGAATATTTTATAGAACACTCTTCATAACAGGGGTAAGAAATACATTTTAAATGAAAATTATTAAAGAAATGGTAACTATATTACATTATATTATATTTTATTATATTATGTTATGTTATATTAGAATTTTATTTTTCATATTCAAATATTTTAAAAATCATTTAATTTAATATTACAATTTTTGCCACTCAACTTTCGATAGATTTTTTAAATATTATT
The DNA here is from genome assembly GCA_025674565.1 of Synodontis membranacea. Taxonomy (NCBI): domain Eukaryota; kingdom Metazoa; phylum Chordata; class Actinopteri; order Siluriformes; family Mochokidae; genus Synodontis; species Synodontis membranacea. The sequence goes on along the minus strand of JAOVYU010000037.1, from coordinate 14,046,368 downwards.
TATTTTTAAATGAACTTCATTTTAATTATTAACGTCATTATTTTCATCAGTGAATAAATATATAATAATCCATTTGTTTCAATTATTTAAACATCACTTTTAATTTTTTTTTTTTTGGAATTCAATGTACAGTAATTAATATATTTGGGCATAAAATTCTTATTTGTGGATGAATAAACCCCTTCTTTAATGACTGCGCTCATCAGAGTGTGCTTAAAGACACTGTGTGTTTCTTGTATGTCATCTCTGTACCACAGCTTATTGAGAAGAAGCCTCAAGGCTTTTTCATTTGGTTTCTTGACATGGAAATGTTGTCTTTCTGAACCACATCGTGCTCTTTGTGGTTTGTATTCCTGCAGTGTGATATAAAGAGGCGAGGCGTTCCCACAACGCAGTCGAAACACACCTCACTCGGTTACTCGAGCCAGAACAGCCCATAACACCGGAGTCGCAAATTTGCACAAAGTGTAAACAAATAAATACATTTTTTTTTGGTTCATACTTAATGTAAGTACATTTTGTGTGACACAGAAAACAGCCTGTGTGTACGTGAGAAACTTGGCCTAATTCAGAGACCACATCACCGAACAGGCTCCTAAACAGGAAGATGCAGAAAATATGACTTCATATGTGTGAGCAAGGGGAAATGAAAAAAACATGCAGCATGACAAGGGTTATAATTTGCACTCTGCTAGTTATTCTTTTTATATTGATGCACTCGTTCTTACGTGTTATTTTTTGCTGTAGTAGCAGCTCTTTGACATGGACTTATATGGCAGACGGCCACATGAACAAATTTTAAAAATTCATACGTTAAAAATCCACCTTTTGGCGAAGTAGCTTCATCGGAGATTGAAAATTGCGATCCAACCTTTAATTGAACTACATTTATTCAGAGGTAAACAAGCTCTCATCAAGAAATAATTGCTTTCAATAAAAACACATGCGCCACAATTATTGGCCCTCCTGGCAATTATTCTGAATGCAATGGAACTGAAGCATGTTCCTAATTTGGATTATACGTTTGAGTTGCTTGGAGCGTGTAGGAACCTTTCAAGCTCCCCAATTAACTGAGGTGCAAATATGAGGTGACACAGAGGCCAAATTCCCTTAGTCATCCATCAATATGGAAAAGATAAGAGAACAAACAAACCAAATGACGGAGAAGTTCATGAGACAGGGATTGGTTATAAAAAATAGCTACTCGCCAGAAAAAGTCCTTTTCTACTGTTTGGGCAATCAACTAGAACTATTGGAGACTTGCCTGAAGAGGACCCAAGTTTATTTTGATCCCACGTACAATCAAGCGGATGTTAAGAGAGGCAAAACAAATCCCAAAGGATCTATCAAGTAAAAGTACAGTCTTCGAAACCACCATCCGATGCCACCTCCATGCCGACAGATTATTTGGAAGGAACGCCAGAAAGAAAAAGCCTTTTATTTGTCAGTTAACCACAAACATAAGCACCTGGAGTTTGTGAAACACTGCTGAAACTGACTGGAACAATGTTCTGATGAAACAAAAAATAGAGCTTTTTGGCAACAAACACTTTTTTGCCGTAAAAAGAAGGAAAAGAACCTTATCCCAAGTGTGAAATGGTGGAGGTTCTGTGATGTTGCGGGGCTGTTTTCCCTCTATACTGCCTGGATATCTTATTAGGGTACATGACATCATGGAATATGCCATGGGACATTTTAAATCAAAATCTGCCCGGATGCAAAACCTGGGTCATTGTTGGATCTTCCCAACTACAAAACAAAAGTGGTTAACTGAGCACGGAATCAAGCTTCTGTCCGGGTCATCTCAGTCCCCTGACCTGAAACCTGTGGGCCGATAAGGCTGATACGAGAAGAGTGCACAAGAGTGGGCCTAGGACCCTGGACGATGTGGAGAGATTCTGTAAAGAGGAAGGATTTCAGATGCTCTGTATCTTCAAACTTCTGAAATGTTACAGGAAAAAACCTTCTCTGACGTTTCACTGACAAAGGAGGTTGTACAAAGGATTAAACGCAGCGGTGTGAGTATTTGTGGAATATGCAAATGTTTCTCGATGAGGGATGTTTTTTTCTCTGAATACATGTATTTCAGCTGAAGGGTTGGATTTTTCTCCGGGTTTTTTTTTTTTTTCATTGTCAGATGAAGCTACTTCACCAAAAGGTGGACTTTTGTCTAACCCTCTTCACAAATCATCACAAGGGGTGCCAATAATTGTGGAGGACACCGTGATTATATACAGTAAGGATCAAAAGCCACTGATGTGCAGTCGTAGGAACGCCTTTGTGGTAGCAGGAACTCCACTTCTTGTCAGGACGCATCTCACGATGAATACCCTCGCTGATTATTTGAATGTGTCAGTACTCATTGATACCCATCGCTGCCCCGAAGGTGTTTTATTCCTTCCTTAGTTCACAACATGAATTTGATCTGCTTCGACACAACTGCCTTTGAATGCTCCTTGTTCATCACCATAGCCATTTCTGGAGCGTGAGCAAAACATCCTATGTCTAAGGCTTGTAACTGAATGAACCAGGACGTTTGTAGAAAACCAACGAAACAACTTGGTGGGAAATACTGGAAGGATTAAATTGCCAAACCATCAAGTCTCACAAATTGTTTTTTTTTTTCCCCCAGTGTAAAGTCAATGATTTTAACTGAAGTCAACCACCAACGTGCTTACTTTAGCCTAACAGTTCTACTGTCGCCCAAACAGGAAGTGAATAACCATGATCATATTAGGACTGCGGAAATAAGGACAGCAAAAATAGGGCATGAAATAAAATGATTTGGTTGATTGCAAATAATTTACTAGCTACCGCGTCTATAGCTGGCATAAATAGCTAGCAACCATCTCTCTGAGCTGCGTGAGTTATTGAGTTAATCCTGCTAGAAATGTTCATTTGCTGCAGGACAGGCTTTGATGGTTGTTGTCTCCTAACCCTGGGCAGAGCTCCAGAAACAGACATAATGTGTGTGAGGAAGTGCTGAGGCCCCTGCAGCGCACTTCTCAACTTCCCTCTGCCGCTTTGCTAGCAGAGTGCTGTTGCGTAAATCCTTCTCGATTCACACATCCTCTTTAGACAACGCCTCACCTCTGTCTCTGAAATTTTGCGGCTGGGCCAAGCCCAAACACACCTATAACGATACCAGCTGGTGGACTCCTTTTTTTTTTTTTTTTTTTTTTCCCATGACCTTTTCGAGTCCCCGTTTGTGTTCATCAGGACTTATTAATCACAGATGCCGTGCACTAGTAAATATGAATGAACCTGTCACGTACTGTACAGGCAGCTATGGATCCATAAAGCTAACGATCATAGAAGCATTTGATCTGAGTCATTGGACTGTGGTCTATCTGTTGTGGAGAGTCCCTGAGTTTGATCACTTCCTGTTTCAAACAAGGAACAGGAAAGAAATATTGCATCTCTTCCATTTAAGGAGTTGAAAAATCACAGTTTTCGTCATCTCTTAGAACTTAACGCTTCTGCATATTAACGACTGCGTCCTGGTGCTGTTCGAGCAGAACGTGACGGGGTCAGGTTGTAAAACCCGCCGTGTCTTGTACGAACTCTCGAAGGACAGATGAATGAACGAATGAACGAATGAACGAACGAACGAATGAATGAATGAATGGCAGAAGTACCGTGTCTAAATCACTCTCACCTGACATCACTATTGCTCTTGTGGCGGCACCGTCTCAGATCACTGCTGATATCACCGAGTGCCGTCAGGACGGGAAGCAGTGTGCGTTTAAAGATGCGCAGCTCATGGATCAGATGTGCACTTACATATTTCTATCCCTCCACAATCATCTCTTAAGAAAAATAATCCCAAAATATATTTACCATCGTGCCAGTCCTCTTGTCCCTGTCCACCAGCACACACCTTCTTCCCTAGGTATCCGTTCGTGTTCGTGTTCGTGTGTGTTTCTGTCTGTGAGGAAATCCACCAGCGTGCCCTGTCAGCACCTCTCCATCACTATCAGACTCTTTAAACCCTTTAAACCAAACTCTGCCTGCTTCAGCGAAGCGCATCAAACTCCGGCGAGCCCTGAACACACCAGCACTTCCTCATCCTCCCACAGGTCACGCATCAGAGCAGAACTGTGGCTGCACTCATCTGTCTACACACATGCACACAAACACACACACACACACAAGTGTGAGAAAGTGTCTTGTTGATTACGGGCGTGTGAGAATAACTGATCACACCCTCGCCAGCGTTCTTTTAATCAAAACCTCATCGCAGAGAATATACCAGTCTAAGTAAGCATAAGGGTGCTTTAAGTATTAAAGAAGCAGTCTGTAATTTGGAGATCTTGAATTGCGATTCCTTCAAGCCACGCCCCCCTTCCACCCCCCCCCCCCGCCCCCCACATCGCCTCTGTTAAAAAATTTGAGCTGCCTTTTAAGGAAAAGAGGCAGAGCTGAGCAATATCAACAAAGAGGTTAGCTCATTTCTGGGCCAGAATATTTTTACGAGAAGCCTGAAATAAAGAAACGCCCCCCCCCCTAAACATACCACAAAATGAATAAGATATTAGTGCCGGATAAACAAAGCACACGTTGTCCAATCGAAATACTACAGCTACACACGTGGACAAATGTACAGTGATGTGTTTGTGTTTGGAGAAAGGGTGACAATCGTGCTGTTTAGCATGCTCAGGATTCAGCAAGAAACGCAGCATGGATCCAGAAAGCATGACTGAAATTGCCTTTAAGTGTGTGTTTGCGTAAAATAGTTTGCCGCACATCAGTCGCCAGTGACACCTTGCAATATAATACGATGTCCAAAATGGTCCAAATAGCTTAATTCTCACGCTATTGATCATTTATTAGACAAATAGCTATTACACAAATCATTTCTCTCCCCCACACACACACACACACACACACACACACAGAGGCTGATAAGACATCAAATAGAGAAACACACACAGAGCCAAAGCTTTCACAACTTCGTAAATTTCAGAAGGCTCAAAATAGAGAAGGAAGAAGGCAGCTGTGCAAGAAGCTCCGATCAGATCGGGGTAAATGTGTGAAACTGTAGGAGTCGAGGACGAACACTCGCAAAACACTCAGTGGCAGTTTGAAACCACCGCGACACCTCCCAACGCCCTCGGTCTCGCATCACAGTCATCCAAGTACAGCAAGAGCAGAACATGACAGAGAACGTGTTCTACAGAGTACACACGAGTGAATTCCACACTTACGTGCCGTATTCGAGTATTAAGAGCCGTGCCGTAAATGACCCCATGAGACTGATTTGCTTTCTTTGAGGTTTTTGCTTTTTTTGTGAATCGAATTTTCATTCGATTCAGCAAACATACCGGCATTCAGCAACAGCATGAAGAGAAATATGGGCGGGTAGATTGTAATTTATGTTAAATAATTAAATTGCGTTAGTTGACAGTTCACTCTTGAATCATCCTTTAGACAAAATGCACAAAGTTGTTTGGACAGAAATGCTTGCCCAGAATGTGCATTTGTAGTTTTTTTTTTCCAATTTTTATTCTTGTGCAGTTAGCGACAATTAACGTCACTTCCTTCTATTGGGTGTCTCGGACAGATTCCTTACATGTTCATATAACATCCTTTCTTACTTTTGTTCCTTTATCAACTAACGGTAATTTCACTCTTTATAATTAAAGGTGCCGTTTGTAGTTGCGGAAATGTTTCTAGACTTGCTTTTATTCTGATATCATTTAAAAGCGACTGTGAATTTTAATATAGGCGTACACTCTTTTTTATTATTATTTTTTTTTAGACAGAGTCTCTGTTAGTGTTTTTCTGGCCCAGAAATTAGCTCCACCCACAACCAGAATAGAGTCTGCTCAGTGTCTTGGTCTTGATCTTAAAAGGCCACAGGCCAGAGATACACCGTTTCAAAAGTGGGGGGTGGAGTCAGAGCTGGAGGAAGTGGGAAACCTTGTTTGTGTAGAGGTTTAGTTTGCTTTAAAGGTGCAGTCATCAATTCTAATCTGATGCACTTCTTGTCAAATTCAGCAAATATCTCCTCACGGTCCGCTAGCTGTCCGTCCAGTATGCGCAGAAAAAAAAAATCTGGCGTTCGTACACAGCCCTGGCTCTGTAAACGGGCAAACAAAGAAAGTGGCTCAGACCGAGCCACACAACACTATTCCTTCCAGCCAATCAGCAACAGGGGGCGTGTTCCAGCCAATCACAGGGCAGGGATGAAGAGGGGGGGGGATAGGGGTGTCATTGTTAGGGTTGTTGCCTTGGCAATACGCATCCATGAATTTGGGCATGGGGGGCAGAGCTTCTGCAGGAGCACTGAAGTGAGGCGTGTATTTGTTTGGCTGTTGAGTTCAAACATGAACAATCTTTCTCCAGCATCAACGATCTATATGTACAAACCGACCCTCTAAGATAATTTAAAGCATTAACGTGTGCTTGATTGACACTCATAAATTGTGTAGCACATAATAATCCCATACGTTATACAGTATGTTATAAACATCGCAAATGTAAAAACGTTACCGTACTGTTTAGAAATGATCCTTTTAACAATCCGCTCAAGTGAATGAATTGCAGTTGTACTTCCACAAATAGCCTAATACACCGAGGCACGCTTTCTCGCAAGCATCGTAATGAACTGTAATCGTTCACAACCTTCTTTTCGTCCTAGTAATCGCTTATTAACACGAAGCTAATCCGAGAGATTATGACGGACTGCATTTTAGTATAAAAGAGCATGGCGAAAAAAAAAGGAAGCACAGGCCAAATATCCTCTGTTCACAATACACCGTTTTTCTTTATTCATCGTAATATTTTTCCATTTTTATTTGGTCTACATAAAATTCAGGGACATACAGTATACATATCCATCCGACGCACAATACAGTACACAAAGTTATTTTCAATAGCATTTTAAACACCACAGCAACAACAACAACAACAACAACAACAGAACATTTGTTAAACCTATCCATGTCTGTCTAATAGGAGTCAAATCAACACGCTTCAAGTGGAACATGTTAAGTATGACAAAAAAAAAAAGAAGAAGAAATAAAAAAATAAAGACGCGGTTAGGTTTATCAACAATAACCACCATGTGTTTTGGATCTACTGTGACTTGATTACGTATGTTTTTTCCCACAAACAGTTTGACGGATAACATAGATTTCTGTTAAATATTTTAGCTCTCGTGTTACTTCTTACCTCAAGCAAGATTCTAATACTACATTTTAAAGAAAGTACTAATTTTGAGATAATGAAAGAGAAGGAAAAAAAAAAAAAAGCAGAAATAGCACCATTACAAAGCACCACAAAACCGGCAACTTCGGTCTCGTTACGCTGCGTTTAAAGCCGATCAGATCAGGAGAAAGCGGTCTGTCGCAGCCCAGATTTAAAGCACTCTGTGAAAGGATATACATCACGTTATTAACCCGGGGAACAATCTTATTGCATTCTCCGGACAATATTTCTCTCCAGAGTAAACGTCACGCCATCTAAACCGTAGCTGATTAGAAATGTGACCTCGATTTTGGTTGCACCGGGTATTTTCATTTTGCCTAATGTTCCTACGGTCATGAGGATTCCTCCTGATGTAGTGTACTTTTTGTGTTACCACAGTTCAGTGCCATGATAAAAAAAATAATGCCTGACCTTAAAGGTGCAGTCTGAAACTTAAAAAAAAAAAAAAAAGAAAAAAAAGAAAAGTTTCTTAACCACAAGTCATCGCCTACATTCGAAGATTCTTTAGAATTCAAATATTGCCGTGCAATGGATTGCTCTAATTTCTTTGTCTCTGGCTGCTGATTAATTTTTTTACAGTGTGGAAATAAGCCCCGCCTCTTACCGGACCAGAGCTGCTCGGCTCCACCCCTTCCCCTTAAAAGGCAACCTAGCGATTTCCCGCTTGATTCGAGGGAAAGCAGAGAGCCCTACAATTACAAATCTAAAAATAGAAATATGTGCGTAAGTACAATCCTGATGAATATTGAATGCGGATTAAAGCAGTAAAGGAGCTGCTGGCATGAAATACTGCTATTGCTGATGATAGTTTCCTCTTTCGCAGCTATGGGATTTCGATGTGTTATGCTAGCACCAAACTGACTGGACTGTACCTTCCCGTAGATTTCCTGTAAAACATTAACAAACAGGCATACAATTAAGCGAACGCAAAAAGAACTGCTAATATATATATCATAATCTGGCAAATACAAATAATAGCAACAATTTCTTTCATTTATTAATATAAAGCACCTTTGTAACACTCAAGGTTGCTTAGCTCTTCTAATGCGCATATTGACTAACTCTCTCCAGTGCTTAGTGTTTTTAAAGCAAAAACGAAATGATTTTAGTTTTCTCCGTACCCCCCCCCTTCCCCCCCAAACGTAGTCTGTGCTAATCCGGTGGATTTAGACTTCTCTTACATGTTAGTAACATTAGCCTCGGAGCTCCAGTGCAAAAGCAAAGAAGCAAACTTTGAACAGAAGTATCTGTCCTGGGTGATGAAGTACCAGCGGAAAAATGATGGAAATGATTTATCATTTCTGACCAGATGATCGCTTTAAAGCTGTAAACCTGATCGTTAGGCTGCGTTAAAAACACGTCCATACATTTCAGGGTGTCTTTAGGACACCAATGTTGTCTAAAAAGACAAGCGATTTAGAATCTGAGGTCGTACACGAAGTGAGTTTTGTTGTCTGGCGTTTTCACCGTTGTGTCACCAAGCAACGAAACGTATGAATGGGTCACCTCTGCATCAGGCAACAGCTGTGAAAAAAAAAAAAGAAATGCTTCTATACTTATGAACATACCTTTTTTTTCCCCCACGCCGAACGTGATGAGTTATGTCCTAGTGTAGTGTTCATAGCGCTACATAACATAAACCCTTTATAACCTCTAAAGCACATACACATACTGTATTTACTATCAGCTGACGAATACTACTACTGATAAGGTGACATAACAACTACGTAAAGCCTCTATAACAGTTAATATAAAACTAAAAGAATGTTTATAAATACTACGTCAATAAGCGACCTGCTGACTAAGTTCGCCTTTCTTTCATTTTAAATGTTAAAGCGACATAACAGCTACATAAACTATTTATAATAACAATAATACAATAATACACGAACAGACATAAGCAGTACGTTCTGTCGTTTTAATTACGAAGGTGATATAGCAACATTGTAAAAGCCTTAATGACAACTAAATGTTATAAATGTTTGATGTGACGTAAAGAACTGTATTTTTATACTTTAATGTCAAGTTGAAAAAAAAAAAAAAAAAAAAACCTGAGCCAAGTGACGATGATGTTTGTTATTCGAACTGATTTTGTAGCGCAGTGCACTTCTGGTGACACATAATGTGACATAAATGACCATACTGTACATTATCTGTATCGTTGAGGAAGCTGGAGCCAATCCCAGCCAACTTCAGGCGAAGGGCGGGGCTACACCATGGGTAGGTCACCGATCTATGAACAACCACACACACACACTCACTTTCACACCTATGGGCAATTTAGACGAGCCAGGTGACCTAATCTGCAAGTCTTCGGGCTGACGGAGGAAACCGGAGCACCCGGAGGAAACCCACGCAGGCACGGGGAGACCATACAAACTCCACACAGAAAGGCCCCAGTTTACCAGCAGGTTCGAACCCAGAACCTTCTTGCTGTGAATTGACAGTGCTAACCACTGCGCCACTATGCTGCCCATAACTGACCATGAAGTTCAGCGTCAACATCAGTGTTCTCGGCGCAAAAAACGCCCTCGGCGTACGGCTTTTTCTCACCATATAGTTCAACACGCTCGCCGATGTCAATGTCACTTCTCTCTCACCGACCAATTAAAATGAAGAAGGGGTGGGACTTACGATATCAAGTACCTGCCAACAACGGCGGAGGAGAAACGCGATTTCCTTCCATCGTTTTAGCCACAGATCTAAAGTAAAAAGAGGCTGGACGTTCATAACGAAGGAGTGCAGAAGTGCTAGATTATTTTGCAACCCAGCAACAATGGGCGCTTGAGAATCGCACTCTGGAAGCACTCTGAAAATGCGCCAGCGCAAAAAAAAAAAAAAAAAAAAGACACATCCGGTGGACACGGGAAATAAAACAACAACCATTAGGTTACGAATATTGTCTCTTGCCCTTAAGTATAATGAGTTTCTTATTACTGCTTATAAGAACCCGAGGCTTTCCTATGACTATATCATGAAATATAGTGTGATTATTTCTACAATTTTATAAACATTTATGACAGTCACGACATCATAATGAGCGATTTTGTTTACTTCTCAGGTCCTTACTGTACAGTACATATAGTGGGTATAATTGTACTGTACTGTTTATAGTTCTACGAACAGTTATGATCATGTCATGACACCGCAGTTACAGCTTAAGGACGTCTTCCTAAACCTTTCACTACAATGGGATTCATTCGAATTATTTATACGATACATACGATAAAAACTAACGTGCTTTGACCCCGTGCGAGAGTGTTGCCTGTTTTCTCCGAGCCAGTTTGGTTTTCATGTTTGACATCATCACCGTCATGTGTCGCCCCGTCATACCAGAAGTGCTATAATAAGAGCCGTAAAGCTGTCGTAATGCTAACATTTACGATATCTGAACCGACAAAAAACTCTTTATGCCACCAAACACCTGATATTACATTGCATGAGGCTTATTTAACGTTTATGCACGGGTTGTCACGACATCTTGTCATAAAGGGCTTATGCAGAGGTTGTGTAGCCCTATGAAGACAATTGTTTTTTTTGTTGTTTTTTTTCTAATTGTGTGGTGTGTGAAACTACAGCTGAATATCACAGTGTAAGGTGCTGATGACTCATGGCCTCCAGATCTCTTGGTGTAATGATAATAATAGTTATTGTGTTGAGATCATCATCGGATTAACGGTCCTGTAACCATCCCAGACCAAACGGCAAGATCGGGGCAACGAAAATACAGTCACGGAGAGGTTATACAGTATACAGTAAATATATAAAAGCAAGTTAAAGACCATAACAGCAAGTTTCTCTGAAGCTTATTATACTGAACAGTTGATCTGATAGCCATAACAACTTCACAACAGGCCTAAATTAACGAGAGAATTAGTCTGATCATATTTCCACGATTTTTCCAAAAGCAGTCGATCAGCCAAGATCTTTTGTTTTTGTTTTTTTGTTTTTTTACATAAAGTGAAAATGAATCTGTACGCCGAACCAGGATTTCCAGAAGGACGCTAAGATCTTCAGGATAAGTGTGCAAAGTCGACTGGAACGATAAACAAGAATGATTCTTTATCATGCACCATAATTTAAATATCTGGAAATAATGTGTATTATAATAATAATAACGTATTAATTAATGTACGAGTTTAAGCCACTCCCCTTTCCAGCGTCAGTGGCTACACTGTGAGGCGTCCTAAACCGCATCGGTACGTCTGTGTAGCTTCACCGGGGGAAAAAAAAAATGTTGTTTTTTTTTTTTTAAAAACAATTTTTAAGTTAAAACAGATTTCTTGGTTGATCGAATACGTTTGAGAGAGGATCGTCGTGCAAATACGATTTAAAAAAAAACAAACAAAAAAAAACTTGCCACTTGTATGACGTGATCTCATCAGGTACGGCCAGATCTCCTAATACAGTAAGAACATGTCGAAAAGAGAAACGGAGGTGATGTAAACAGTGAATAATGTGGTCGTTAGTGTCTATTTTTAAACACAGCACTGCACGGATCAGGGGTTTTCCTTATATTACAGCTTTAACTTTTAACATATCTATGTCAAAAACAACAACAACAACAACAACAACAACAGCAAAAATCTAATCTTCTGAGTCTGGGAGTGAGTTTTGCAGTATATCCAGCTTCCTTGACCCAAAAAAAAAAAAAAAAACCAATAAAAAAAAAAACAAATTTTGTTTTAGCTCTATGCTGATGAGCCACTATTGTACTGATCAATTTAAAAGCTTGGATGAATGGAAACTTCCTTCTTTTGCATTTTAATAGAATGTAAATGAGTGTTGAAAACAAGGTTCCTGATTTCACCCCAGAGCTCCATGGCTGCTGTGTGAAACCAAGAGCTGGAATCAATCACAGAAACATATTTGTGGCAGTAGAAATTGGATTTATATTCTGCTGAGCCTGAAATTTTACGCCATCCAGAATGTATTCCTGGGATTATCTCCGGATTTGCCTCAAACCCCGACCAGGAAAAAAAAAAAAAAAAAAAAAGGAGCTCAGTGAAAAATGGATGGATTCAGCTTTGTGATGAATTGAATAAAATGTCTTTTGCTTTATACATAACTCGACTTGCCCTGATCATCTGTGCGACGATCGCCATTTCTGAAGTCAGCGACCCGCCGAGTCTGAATTTGATGCGCTGAATTTTGCATTTTGCAAAATTAATATATCGTTAAAATGTCGATGAAAATGCGCACAATCCACTGAAACTTTGAACTCGAACACTGTACGCTTGATTATTATTTAAAAATGCCAAACTTCAATATTTTGATTTCTAAAAAGAAGCACGACATTTTGTCTATGTGGCCTCCAAATCCTTGTCTCATTCATTCCGCTTCACGGAGCGCTTTATCCAGGTCGGGCTTTCAGAACCTGCGGATCGATAAAGCACTGCTGTCTCTTTAAGCACAGCTTCGGCTAATTCAGGGAAACAAAGTCGGCGCCAGATGTAGGAAGTTGTGTAACTCTGTTACTCTGAGGTACGGTTTGCCAATTTCTGCACTTCGCTTAAGCAAAACTTCGACTTCGACTCAGAACGACTCTGCATATGAAGGATTATTGTCACTAGTTTCAGAATAAATGGTTTGAGATTATACGCAGGGAAAAAGCAGTAATCTGTGCAGTATTGTGCGCAGCTGTAGCTGTAACTGAGTAGAACTGAAGTATCCCGTCTGAAATGTGGATGAAATAAGAACTAGCACCATGTTCAGGAAAACTAAAAGGAGACATAGCTCTCTCTCGGACCATCTGACATTCACAGGAACCGCAGCAGAGCAGCTGGTTTGGGAGAGAGGAGGACAGCAGCACAGTCTCTCTCTCTCTCTCTCTCTCTCTCTCTCTCTCTCTCTCTCTTTCTGGGGTGGGACTGGCAATCCGAGCATGGAGAGAAGAGAGTGAGCTAGCAGATAGAGAGTTAGAGAGAGAGAGAGAGAGAGAGA
>JAOVYU010000037.1:13620830-13634080 GCA_025674565.1 Synodontis membranacea | reverse complement strand
TGTATATTAATTGAACACAATTATACTCCAATACCTTTGGAGACACAGACACACTGAAACTGGGCAGCTGAAGATTGGGAAAAGATTTGGCGACCTTTTTTATATTCATCTGTCTCATGTGTCCTCACTGTAGCCTCAGATCTCAGATACTTGTTCTTGGCTGACAGGAATGGGATCAGATGTGGTCTTCTGCTGTTTTAGGTCAGGCTTCGATGTGTTGTGCGTTCTGAGATGCTTTTCTGCACGGCGTGGTTGTAAAAAGTGAATATCTGAGTTACATCAGCCTTCCTGTGAGTTCGAACCAGTCAGTTATATATATACCACTAGGACTAAACTATCCAGTATGCTCAGTGTGCTGCTTGCTCTTTGGTCTAAGTTTGTTTATAAACCAGTCTCCCAAAAAGCTTCAAGGCCCCGCACTACCAGAGGTTTTATGAAATATAAATGAATCCCTGAACTACAGATATCTGAGCCAAATACCCGTGAGCCAATGCTTCACTTCTTCATCTCGCACCATGTTTTTTTTTTTTTTTCCCCCTCTCTCAGTGCTCTTGCCATCCGAGTGCCTGCAAAGCACAAAAGCGGTGTGTGGTTTCTCCCACGTTGGACAGGCTGGGCTGTGTTTCAGTGCCCTTCACGATGAGCCAAGGCTTTTCATTAAAAATAACTGGATCAAATCGGGCAGCTTCAGCATTTTTCATTTATTATTGCACCAAAGTAAGACGAGAGAAAAGTCAGATACATATCCCACGTTTCACACTATCGATTGTTCAAGACGATACGAAAACGAACACGCCGTATTTTCTGGACTTCAGGTCTCTTTGGAGTGTAAACACAAAAAAGTTTGCAGAGAAACAGGAAGCGTAAATGCGCGGTGCCTCCGAGGCTGTGTGTGGTGCAACCTGTTGATATACAGTATGAAATGGTTGATGATGAAATTGTTGTCAAAAACATGACAAGAAGAAAGTTCAGAGAGTGTGGAGTTCTGTTTCCTCTTTAAGTTTCCTAGCTGAGGGCGAAAATCCATCTTCAAGTTCAAAAAATATGTTCATATCCAACGGAGTATAACAGTTATACATAAGGAATAAACCAGCAGTCGATGGTGTGATTATTTGTCTATAACAGCACACCCTGAAATTGTTTATTCCCTGGATCCTGAAGACTCATTCATGTCAGGAAACCTCTGACTGTAACACAGCACTAACACCGGAGACTCCTTTCATAAATCATATATAAACATCTCCTTTTGACCATTCTTTTTTAATTTACAATAAAAAAAAGTCTATCTTGCTATCATCCTTCTTATGTATATTCTTATATTACATCCACTATTCAAATGTCCACGAATTAGCCGTTACTATAGAAACAATAACCCATTAAAGAGCAACACATCGCAGTTTTTGATAGTACGTAATATTTTATAGTGTAAAACCGTCAGTGTTTTTGTTCAGCAATTTTTATTTTCACTGGAATGAACCTCCTGCTGATTTTATTTAGACTTGAAAACCACTGATTTATGCATTTATGGTAAAAAAAAAAAAAAAAAAAAAAATGGTTGCTGGAATATCAGAAGTGTCAACATGATGTTTTAGTAATATAGCATGTTTATAATGTGCAGATAAATGAACTGGAGATTGTATCAAGGATTGTGATGTGTGCTTTAACCATTGCATTCTTTCGCGTGTTAAATTTGATCATATTAAAGGTACAGTAAGCAAATTTGTCAAAATAAATAACAAAAAATTTAATTATTTAATAATAATAATAATAATAATAATAATAAATTTATAGTGAAAAATGATAAAAAAAAAAAAAAAACATGTTTAAGCCATTGGCCTGCTCTGGTTGAGAAAACCCATTTGGAAAACTGCCTTAGAGTTCGGAGTGTTTGTTTTTGTTTTGGGTGGGGCTCTTGTCACTCGTTTCATAGACACTCTGCTCCTTATGGCTGAAATCAGCAAGCGCCCAGGGCAGCCAGATAATTCTTATTAGTAATTAGTAAAGAAAAAAATTAATCTGTGCTTGAAAAAAACTTGAAAGACAAGAAAGGCAATAAACCCAGTATAAACACTGGCAGCACTTTTCCAAGATAAAAGTGATTAAATGTCATTGCCGACACACCACAGCATACAGTGCACAATGACGGAATTTGTCCTCTGCATTTAACCCATATGTGACATGACAAACTGCAAGGGGTAGCTATTTTCAGCCCCCGGGGAGCAGTGCTTGGGGGCGGCACCTTGCTCAGGGTACCTCAGTGGTACCTTGCTGGTCGTGGGATTCGAACCTGCAATCTTTCGATTATAAGGGCGTTTCCCTAATAATTAGGCCACCATCTGCTGATTACTGGTGAAGAAGATGATGATTTCATGTATAGTATTATACTAATATTATCTATACTAGTATATAGATTTAGCGTAGAATTAGTGACGCTGCTCAGGATTCTCTCATGCTTAAAGTCTTTAGTCTAGCTAAGTATGTCTTAAGGTCAGCAGGGTGACCATAGGATGGTGACCATATATCCTCTTTTTTTCCAGGACGCGTCCTCTGTTTGGGACGGGAGGGATTTCTAAATCGCTAAAAAAATGTCTGAGATTCGGCTTTTGCTTTCTGCAGTTGCCGTTCATTTTACAGTACTTTCGTCTGGCCCATCCCACCATCCTGCCCCCAGTGTCCTCGTTTATGAAAAACAAAATACGTTCAAACTAGCTACTGTAACAATGAAAACATGCCAATATGTTAACGTGAGAGTTTGTTTATTACAAAAAAAAAAAAAAGGACGACGATTGCAATCGTGAACATTCTCCTAATTCGGCCTGTTTATGTCCTTGCGAAGTCTACAAGTCAGGGTTCTGGGGGCAGAGTTTGGGTGGAAATTGGGGAAAAAATCTCATTAAGATGTCCTTGAACCCACCTAATTGATAGTAATCCTGACTAATAATATTGCTTATTACCCCAGTAACATCAGATGTTAATAATTTGCCATTTGGCTAAATCGGACACATTTACATCATTAATACTAATGTGTCTTTAACCTATTAAATAAACAAACAAACAAACAAATAAAGTATTAGAACGAGAGCATTGATACGAATCTGTCATTTGCCTCGCAGCCTGGACTTCAGTCACTTTCTGACCTTTCAGAGTTAGAGAACCCAACAATACCACGGTATAATCCCATACTGAAACACACTCCATTAATTCCAACATGCACACACCCTTAAAAGATCAATCCCTTTCCGTTCATAAAGTCTTTCAGTCTGCAGGTGCTTCAGCATCTCACCGTACTCCATCTGCATATTACCAAGGTTTCATTTATCCTGATCCAAACCCCCTCTGGGACAGGACTAATCGCTATTAGAAAATGATTACTCTGCACTACTGTGCCAGTGATTACGCTGTAATAAGCTAAGGTAGCTGCCCATGCTAACAGCAGGCCCAAGGACTCTATTAGCAGTTATCAGTGAAAACGGAAACATGAGGCTAATTAAAGTGGCCTGCCTGAAGAGATATTGCCATGTATTTTCTCAGAGATGGATTAGATGATGAAGCGACCGCAGGGGGAAGCGATCGCGCTAGTTTTAATTAAATCCAGATCTGATTAGGGGAGGTCTGATCTGATCTGATGTACGGATGTTGCATTTAGAGCAGCCAGTGATTAAAAAAAAAAAAGAAAAAAGAAAAAAAGATACAATTAAAAAAAAAAAATCAAATTTATTGGAATACATCAAAGTAAAATGTGATCCAGTGTTGTGTAAAGAAAGGGTTGAGACTTCATAAGAACAGTAAATATAGTGTAGAGTTTGTGGACTGGGATGTCACGCCTCCTTCACTGGGACTTATAAATACAGAGGAAACAATTCTTTCACACAGAGGCCACGCCTCCCTCATCTGAAACTGACGGATATAACAGCCACGCCTCTTCCACAAAGAGGCCACTCCTCCTTCACTGAGATTGACTTACACCTAGGCCACTCCTCCTTCACTGAGATTGACTTACACCTAGGCCACACCTCCTTCACTGAGACTGACAGGAACAAAATCCATACCTCTTTTACACAGAGGCCACACCTCCTTCAGTAGAACTGACAGCTACAGAGGCCACACCTTCTTCAATATAACTGACAGCTACAGAGGCCACACCTCCTTCATTGAAACTGACAGCTAGAGAGGCCACACCTCCTTCACTGAAACTGACAGCTAGAGAGGCCACACCTCCTTCACTGAAACTGACAGCTAGAGAGGCCACACCTCCTTCACTGAAACTGACAGGTATAACATCCATGCCTCTTCCACACAGAGGCCACACCTCCTTCGCTGGGACTTACAGGAACAAAATCCATACCTCTTTTACACAGAGGCCACACCTCCTTCAATATAACTGACAGCTACAGAGGCCACACCTCCTCCACTGAAACTGACAGGTATAACATCCATGCCTCTTCCACACAGAGGCCACACCTCCTTCACTGAGATTGACTTACACCTAGGCCACACCTCCTTAACTGGGCCTGACAGGTACAAAATCCATACCTCTTTTAGACAGAGGCCACGCCTCCTTCAATATAACTGACAGGTACAGAAACCACGCCTCTTTCTTTTGACTGACAGGGACAAAGTCTTGACTTATTCTTATAGCCCATGGGGGTGTCGCTGATAGTGTCATTGCCTTGGCAATTCATCTCCATGATTTTAGGGGCGGAGCTTCCGAAGGAGCATTGAAGGGAGGTGTGCATTTGTTTGGCTGTTGAGTTCAAACATCAACAATCTTTCTGCAGAACTGATGACTTCTCCTTTAAGATTTCTTACAAGATAAATTATAAAATAAATTTCAAAAAATGAAGTGTGAGAACAAGGATAGGCAGCGCACTCGAACGCGATGCAGAAGTGAAATGAAGTGGTGAACGAACAATCCGAGAAGACGCTGAGAAACACCACACCTTCCGGAGACCAATTCTAAAAACCACATACACACACAAACAGAAATCAGCAAGCCACTGAAAGTGAAACCAGTAGGCCTGGAACACCAGCAGAAAAGAAAGCACTGGCTCCATCTAGTGTTACATAGTAAAACCCAGAGTGCAGTATTGAACTTTGAGGATAATGTACAACCGTGCACTTAATGTCTATGCTCCTTCATGCTCTTTTAAAAAATAAAACGAGCATACTGTACTGCCGAGGCAGCGCCGCAGCTTACAACCTGACTTTAGAACCTGGGAGCATGTGTTTTACATAAGCAGTGCGGAACACATCAGATATACTGAGGCTCGCTGGCCTGCATGAGGCTTTTTAGTTTTTTTTAGCGGGAAAATTCAGATCCAAATAGCAATCCAATAAATTTCCAAATATATTTCCATAAAGAAAAGAACGTGCACCGACACCTAGTTTATGGAGTGCTATGATGCATACGAGGCCAGTGACCAATTGCTAAGCCTCGCAAGCCTTTCCTTCGCCCATAACAAAGTGGGCGTGGTCCTTTAAGGAAAACAGGCCAAGCTGGGCAGTTGTCCTTCCTCTGGGGGGGGGGGGGGGACACAGACAAGATCGACTGCATGGAACTTCTGCATTCCTAGATACCCGGAAATTGCATGATTATTTTAGATCAAAGAGCACGTTTAGTAATAACAAACTGCACCTTTAAACCGATTAAATTCCCAGCAGGAGGTCCAGATTTTACCACACTGCGAATGTAATTTATTACGTTAGACTTGTGTCTGGAAACCTGCTGACGCCTTCTGTAAGTGTTAAATAAGCGTGTCCTTACAGATATACGTCCTTACAGATGTCCTTTACAATATCAACTCTAATGGTTTTCCATGTAGTTGTTACTAAAGAAAGGATAATGCACTGAAACAAGGCCCCGCAAATTCACTACTGATGATCTCTTCGAAATCAAATCTGAAATCTTTCTTCGTCTACGCGTCATACGTGGACGCTTTGAACAAAAACACGCCTTATTTTTTCTTCCCTTAGCAGCTTCCCATGAGACAGCTGAGGCCAGTTACATACGGAATATCCACACAAACACGGAACGGGTCAGTCTAGAGAATTTAAAATAGAGATGTCTTCAGCTTTATGTTACGATTTAAGATCTCTACGATGTTGTCGAGTTGGTGCGGATTATTTTTGGAATATGAATGGCGTTGAAAATGGTGACTCACTACTCGGAGCAGAGGATTCTGGGAAACGTGAGACCCGGCCTCTTTAATATAAAAGCCGTGATTTGCAGCTGCACTACTGGCCGAGCCGCTGTTAAAGAAAATGAATCAACACTTTCTGACCAATCAGAATCGAGAATTCAGCAGCACTGCGGTTTAAGCGTGTTGGGGTTTTTTTTGTTTCTTTTTTTAACGCAGAAAAGTACGTAGTAAA
This sequence comes from Synodontis membranacea, assembly GCA_025674565.1. Classification (NCBI taxonomy): domain Eukaryota; kingdom Metazoa; phylum Chordata; class Actinopteri; order Siluriformes; family Mochokidae; genus Synodontis; species Synodontis membranacea. The sequence goes on along the minus strand of JAOVYU010000037.1, from coordinate 13,627,708 downwards.
AGTGTTTTTTTTTGTTTTTTTTCCAAGAACTGCTTCTAAACATATGAATCATTTTGCTGATCCGGACTTTCCTGTCCCGTTCGCTGACCACTCTTTCACTCTTTCTCAACCTGTTTCTCTCGTTCTCTAGCGGCTAATTTTAGCTTGGCTGCTCTCGCCACTTCTGGGAAAACGCTTTTTAGTTTCAGTGTCAGCTTCCAGACGTCGGCAGTCACGGTCGGGGGAACCACAACCCCAGGCCTCCTTTCTGAAAGCAGTAGGGCTGCGAGGGAGAGATGACACACTGCGCTACTTCTGGATTTGCTCCTGCGCAAAGCCGTAACTCGCCATCCACACCACGGTGATGCAAGCGTGCTCGCTCATGCTGACGGAGCTGCTGATGCTGTTTTTAGCACAAGTGCAGCGTGAGCTTGTTGCATTGTCCTAAATCTGGCATCTCATTTAAACCCCAGTGTAAGTCACAGGCCTGTTTTTAGTCCTGCACCAACAAAGCGTTCAAATAATAGCAACGTTTTACGAATCTGTAGGCCTGCTGAGGTAAAGGGTTCGGGAAGCATTAGGTCTCTATTCTAGTGCACGTAATGGCTCCATTCGAATTTCATTTTCTCTACATTTGGGCTGCACCTGCTCGCAACAACTGCCGGAAAGGTTTTATAGGGCTGTGTTTCTCAAAATGGCATCCAGGAGCTGTTGATATTTGTGTGATGGCCTGGGAAAACCCTTCACATGCTGCAATTTTAACATTTCACTACATGCTTTCTTTATTCTCCTTTTGTTTGTAGGACAACCAGAAGCAAAGTTCTGGCAATTTAAAAATGAAAAATTGCATTTAAATATTCTGTTATGGAATTAAAACTACACATTATAATATTTCATAGGTTAAAAGTTCAGAGGTTGATCCTCAGCACCTTCCTGTTCATCTCTTTGGTGATGCTCGGATTACAGTTAATTTTTTTGCTCAGATCGGATTTGTCCGTCTTAACGGTAGACATTCATAATTACAAATAAACTGCATCTAACTGTAATATGAACGCATCTGTCCTCCGAAACAGCATTGATACATTTCAAGTCATCTGCGTCACCACTAACAACAAAAATGGTCATACTTGTGAGACTTGTGGTATTAAAACTGACCAATTGGATGCACTTGTAGCCAATGCATGCATCGTGCTTTGCTCTGGAGGACGGCAAACCGTTCATCCGCTGATGACGACAGAGCACAGCGCACAAAAGCCACATGAACTCTGATCTGACCGTTCTCACTCATGTCACCACAATGCGGATACGGATTTAGAACCACATGTGAAAGTGACTCAAATCTGATTCGAAAAGATGGGATTTCTTCGCAGCCCAGACAGACATCCGATCTGTCCGACATCACGACAGAATTTGAGTCACTTCAACTGGGAATGTGCACGTAACCTTAAAGAAGCTTTCTTTATTAAAATTCACGAGCGCATTTAAACACGGATGTGGAAATAATCACTGGTACTGAATAAATCTAATCGTTCTAACTGATTAGGTCACTTGTACATTTTAAAACGTATATGCTGTCGTCTGTGCAGAGTGTGTGAGTGCTGTTCTCAGATTTTGATGATGGTGATGATGATGGTGATGATGATGATGAAGATGATGATGAAGTCACAGCACAGGAGCACTTTGTGTGTCATTTGTATTTAATAGATTTAAAGCATGTGACTATTTTTAAGAGCTTATCTTTCATGGCATGTCATTTTTACAGTATCTGACCAACTTTTTCGGAGTAAAATCTTTACCATCATGTTTCAAGGGCCTTCATTTGATTTTGATTCAAGTTACCTCAACCATCAATCCTAGTCATGTCTAGAGCACAAAACTGTGTGAGCAAAACTGAGACTTGCTACTGTAAATCAACACTGCCTTCTCAGTTGTTTCGATATGAGTCATGTACACCTTATGAGCAAAGGTATTTGCACCCCTGACCATCACGCTCATATGTGCTTCTTCCCCAAACTGTTACTCGGAAGCACATAGTTGTATAGGATATCTTTGCATGCTGTAGCAATACGATCAGTTTCCCTTGGAACTAAGGGGCCGAAACGTGACAGTGTTCCTGTGCGCAAAGTCAGCTCCATGTACACATGGCGTGTTAAGGCTGGATTGGAAGAACTCGAGTGTCCTGCACCAGATCTCAACCCAGGAACAGGATGTTCAACAGGCACATATGAGTGGGCTGGTCAGGCATGCACAAAGTCTTGACCGTATAGTGTATGCTATAGATTTTGATTATTTGGGGCTTTTCTTTTGGCCTTTTGGACTTCAGCTACATACTCGGGGTTGTTCCAGATCACTATGCGTACTGTTAATCTATAAAATGATTAATTGACTAAAGCAACATGATCTGTAATAATAACTTTGTGAAAATCATAAAAAGGCATCTAAAGCACGTCTGTGATTCTGTAATTCTATCTAGAAGAAAATAAATCAGGAATTTGGATGACCCTTGTAATTTCTGATCGGGGAGAAAACAATAATGCCTGTATTTGTGAATGAGACGTGAAATAAATAAAAAAAAATTCTAGGATAAAAATAATGATGCTTAATCCCATGATTTTTATTTATTATTTTATTTTATTTCTTTGATTTATTTATTAATTACAGAAACAGCCCACTTGAGGTGCACAGGTTAGTGTGCAGTCTAAATGCCGGTCCCAAGCCCAGATAAAAGTGGGAGGATTGCATCAGGAAGGGCATCTTGTGGAAAAACCCCTGCCAAATTGACGTGCGGACGATGGATGATCTGCTGTGGCGACCCCGAAACAGGAAGCAGCCAAAAGAAGAAGAAGAAGAAGAAGAAGAAGAAGAAGAAGAGAGAGAGAGCCCACCCTCATGTCTTTTATTCACAATGTTTTCTTTGTTTGCAAATTTGTAGAGTTAAACTTCACCTGGATGAACATAGTAAAATTACTCAAATAAACCACTTCTGGAAGTGAAATGATTTTTTTTTTGTCATCTCTTGTGTCCTTTACTATGGAAAAGAATTGGTTTATTTGCACTTGGTCGGATGTCTTCAGATACAATCAGTGTGTGTGTGTGTGTGTGTGTGTGTGTGTGTGTGTGTGTGTGTTACATGGTCACAAACTGAAAAATTCTGTTGCTGTTCCCTCAATTCGCTCAATTTCCTTATTTTATTCCCACGGGATATTGGCACCAGCCTTCCCATAAGGGCAGAAGAAGTGCAAAGCCTTTTCAAAATAAACACCAGCCCTTTTCCAAATGATTGTTCAAAACAAGGAATTCAGCACTCCACAGCTAAATTAGGTACAAATGCCTATGTCTCAGTGAAGAGAAAGAAAAAAAAAAACTGTTTTGCCTGGCCCTTTATTTGGAAGTGCAACTTTTTCCATATTTCAAACGTAACCACAGCAGTTAAACATGTGTGAGCCACCTCCGTATCCTGAGAAGGGCCCCTGGGAGCGGAAGACACAACGGTACACAAACCCCACACCAGCACTGACATCCGTCACAACCCGACACACTCGAACACACTCCACGACACGCAAAACCGGGCCTGGGTTTAGTCAGGATCATAAACTTACCCTGTTTCAGGAAATAATGAAGTGTGCTAAATATTAATTTCACATAGGAGTAGCCATTATTCATGCTTATAATTACGGATTAACATCACTAATTCGTTCTTCCAATGATATTGAGACGTTTTTGAATTATTATTCTTTTTTGTAGCCAGAATCCCCTTTATATCTGTAAAATAAATTCATGACGAATTAATTTCACATGGAGCAAAATCCAGATTTACAAATATTAACTTATGTTAGGATTGTTTCAATGCTTACACTAGAAATCAGGGCCACGGAGCTTTTGACTCCTGAACTTTCACACGTTAGGACCAAACTGCTTTATTTACAGTTTAAGGAGTTATCGAGGTTTGAATCCAAATAATTGGATTATTGTTTGATCTTTTATTTGTAGGCCTCAGTGTAAACTTTTACTTGATAAACTTCCCCAAAAGAGACGTGACGTGAGAAAAGGTGCGGAAATGATACGCGCCGTAAACATACACGTACATATTTAGCATGATCAGTGGTTAAGTCAATGAATTCGTGAATCACTTTATTGGATTCGAGAATCTAATTACGGATCCTTTTTCACAGACGCACACACACACACACACACACACACGTCACACACACACACACACAAACCAGCACGGTGATGAATCAGAGACGGATTTCAGCTTGTGTAAAAGCCGTGCACTGTGAGAGAGCTGAACATGTGTGAAACACCGGCTCAGAGAGTCTAGTCATTTCTCAAACCCGACCTGACAAACAATCAAAGCCAGTCACTGTGATTAGTTAATACTGCCGCTTCGTAGTGGATCTTAATTGGAGGGTCTTTTTAAACAAAGAGTGTGGGTGGCTAATGAGAGCGAGAAAGAGAGAGAGAGAGAGAGAGAGAGGGACAGAGAGAGAGAGAGAGAGGGAGATGGCAATCACCTTTGTTATAACACAGCACTAATAGAGAAAAGAGTCAATCCATTACACATGGATAAATAAGCAAAAACCTCAAACCCAAGACTCAAACATTCTGCGTTCCAACAGCAACCGGCCGAAAGAAAAAAGCCGCTTTCCAGATTTAACGCTCGCACTGAGACAGCATGATGAACAAAGCATGGCACTTTTCTCTTTCATATAGAAAGGTATCGATTACAGCTACACATTTGTGAGTCTATGGCACAAAAAAAAAAATCATGTGCATACCGTTCTGTATTTAATACAATGCTTGTGTTTCTTAAGCTGATATGATTATTTCTGACACTAAGAAAAGAGAAAGGGAAAGAAATTTGGAAAGAGGATGTGATGAACCCAAAGATGAACCAAAAAAAAAGTGAAGAAAAATGCGCATTAGGAGTAAATCTCACTTGAATATTGTATGAGAATCCTGGTTTCTGTCTGCCATTGTTTTGGAAATTGGAACAATTTTCAGCCACAATGAACTGTCTCCATAAATATATAAAGTCACGAAAATCTGGAAAAAAAAAAAAACGGACTGCACTATTATCAGAAAATCATGAATGCGCAAACTTCCAAGGCTCAGTCGCTCTAAAAACATTCCAAAAAAAAAAAAAAAAAAAAGACAAACGCCTCCTGTTGTGAGAACACTTGAGGTCACGAACCATGACATGTAACACAACAACACCACCAACTCAAAAAACCCGTCGATTTACACTTCTAAACTGATTTCTGCGGGGAAATCGGTCGTCTTTTCTAAATATAAATCTGTCAATTCGTGATGGAGCATATGGAGCACATACATGTTCAAATCCACATTTTCAGGAGGAAAAAAAAAAAAGGAACACCCAGGACACGAGGGCAGTTTTCAGGTAAGCTGACGCCATTTCTTTCCCGTGAAGCCACACAGAGTGAAACAAGGGAATAAAAAAAAAATAAAAGAAAGAAAGAAAGAAAGAAAGAAAGAAAGAAGAAGAAGACGACTCACCATCCACCACGTCTTGGCTGTCATGTCATAGCAGAGCTGCCATTTCACTGTGCTCTCCGACGGGTTGCCAACCATGTGTGTGATGCTGGGGAGCTCCATGAAGAGAAACAGATCCACTGAACAGGCGAAAAAAAAAAGAGTGACTGTGGAATTAAAGTTCCCTTAAAGTTCTCAGAGTAGCTCCAAAGTGGCCCGGACGGCAGGAACCAGAGGAACAGAGCTCCCAGTGATCCTGAGGAGAACCATCCTCTCTCTCATCCTCACCTCCCGGGAGAGAAATCGAGCAAGAGAGAGAGAGGGAGAGAGAGAGAGAGAGAGAGAGAGAGAGAGAGAGGGTTAAGACGAGCGCACACTCTCAGGATTAAGACACTACACAGAAGCACTCAGACACTCGCACCACGAACTGTGACGCCAGCTGTGCTAACACACACATTCACACACACACAACCACAAGTCACTGGCTTTCCGACCATAAAGCGACCAAACGAATAAGGAATACCATGAGATACCATGAGCCATGAGTGAAGCACCTCATGTCCCTGCAGTCCCTGCACAGCTTCTCTAAATCATAAAAACTCAGCCAAACTACAAAGAGTCCCACCTACATCATGGACCGACCACAATGATGCTGCACGCCTTCACGCTGCCTCATTTTTCCACTAAATCAGGTCCATGTACGCCAGTCACGTCTGTAACTGAGCATCACGGTCAGGAAATGATATCTGCACACGACTGACCATGTTAGATCAACCAAGGAAGTTGATCAGCATCAGCGCACTCAGGTTATGAGTCTGACCACACATCTGCACCGAGTTAACGCACTCGTCTCTCCCAGCGCTTTTATTCCCCCCCCTGCCTTCACCTTTGATATTTTAATCGAACAGACACACACACACGTGTGGAAAACAAGTCCGTTTATAAACACGATCGGCCTGCAAACAAAGACAGAACGCGTGTGTGAACACGAAGGTGCCTTCGTTTCTGTTCCAAAGTTCAAAGACATCAGACTTCCTTCTTAGTGTTTTTTTTTTTTTTTTTTTTTGGTTAGGAAATCAAATCTGATCTGGAAAGCACCTCGAGAACCGAAATAATCAGAACAGCAACGCTGAAAAGCATTTAGATGTACTGCTATCATCACTTTCTTTTTTTTTTTTTTTTTGTCATTTTAATTAATTAGTAGCTTCAGATAACATTTACGCTTTTCGACAAGCTGGATTTAATTTTTTTGGTCTTATTAGAGAGCTTTGACAGAAGAAAAAGTGATGTTGGTGAAAGAACAACTGCTATAATGTATATATAAAGTGGGAGCTTGTTTCCTAGACATAACTATAAATGGTATTATAATAATAATAATAATAATAATAATAATAATAATAATAATA